>OY735239.1:2611304-2656304 GCA_963457665.1 Thysanoteuthis rhombus | reverse complement strand
GGGCTCACGCTACTTCATCGTGGACGCATGACAACGTGCTCTCAAAGAAACTGCCATACTTGTATCAAGCGGCAGCAATCATCTTGAGGATTTTTCTTCTAAAATTGATTTCAAAATCTCTGGACGTTTTGTCGATTCATCACATGCATCGATTCTGATTCTATTAAGAATGATTCTCTTCCTGCCTATCGAATTCTATATCACTTCTATTTATGTCTATTCATATATCGTCTTTCATTCGCAATCAATTTGTTAGTATATATGTCGTATAGTTAGACTTAATTCAGAATTTAGGGCGGTAAACTCTCCACGGTTTGTCTATGAAGCCACGTTACACCAAGCCTATATATGAAATTAACATTCTCGTACTGTGAATTGGAATTGCAATCAAGTGATCGATAGTTAGCTGTCTTACCAACTGTGCCAAATGGGTAAATCTTACATATTTACAAAAGTTTATATAACATATATGCAAGGGGTTATTCCATTCCAATTAATAAACACTACTTTTTTAATTAGATTTTTTAAAATTGTAAATCCAATACAAAATTTACAGTAGTCATCTTCAGTCGGAATGGAAGTTGGAGTAGATTTTTACCTTGCAGCTGTCAGGCTTGTCTTACCTGGTTTGTATCTAACAGACACACTTATTACACTACATCAAAGTGGCGTTGTCGGACTAAAGTAATGAATCAGCTTTACCTTCAGCCATAAATTTAATTTCAACGATAAAAAAATATATATCTCCTTAATGGAAATACAAACGAGTCAAGAAAATGTAATTAATCAAAAGACACTTTGAGCATCAGAATGCTGTCAAATTAAATTTTGGTGCCATGCATCAAACACCTCTTCAAACACACTCACGCATACACACACATATGTATACTTATATATGAATATATATGGAATATCAGTGAATGGACAATTTATATCCAATAGTGTGTGATATCAAAATCGAGCAGCTACAATTTGCTACCGAGTGAGATCGGTGCCGAGCAAAAATGTTCCTACTAAAACGTATTTATGATTATCACATGTGTATAAAGATCAGAATCAGTCTGTCTGTCAGTCTGTTCCACTTTCCAGACCACAATTTTGTATCTAGGAAGCTGAAATTCCACAGAACTTTAGATCGTTCCATAATGGAGGGCATAGGACGTGTGATTTTTTCAGGGTTTCATAGGGTGATCTGATTTACAATGAAACTATAACTTTAAACTTAACCCCGACTTTTTATTCTTGAAGGTTTCACTTCAAAGACCTCACTTCGATATATTTCTATCCCAGATAAGAGACAACAATGCACTGCCAGTCTAAGTCAACAAACAGGCGCCAATGATTTCTATTCAATTAAGTGTGTTAATGATATTTTTCATCAAGTTATTTGTAATCATTTTTACCGAGAAATAATTGTAAATGATTTTCGACCAATAGATTTTTGGGTCAAATTAAAGACCTTTTTGCGCAGTCCACTCAACGTTGAATAAAGTTATTATTTCGTTGAGGATTTCGAACAAAAATTAATACTCTAGGGTTTTTTACGGTTTTTTTTATTAAAAATTTTCAGTCTGTTGTGCTTTTCTTTTCCCGCTGTTGAAAACTGCAGAAATGTTTTATTTAATGACTGGTATGTAAAAAAAAATGAAATATTGTGCACAAGTGAACTCTGCAATAGACCTGGAAGACTCTTACAGACAAGGAAATGATTCTATTTGCAGGAAATGACACAAAAAATACGTAAAGATAAGGAAAGATGTGTGGGTTTTTTCTTTTCAAATATATTACAGAACTCTGAATGAAGTTCCACGTTAAATCCTGTATTTCTCTTTTGATATTTATGTTCTCGCCACTATCTCAAAAGATAAAATTCTTGCATTTCATTCTATCAGGAAATAGATGCGTGATCCGACAGAATGATCATAAATTGTGTTATATTATAATGAAACTCTTATTTCAAATGATCTCCCGCCAGTACACGATCTGCTAATCTCTTTTATTTGATATTTCGTTTCTATTTACGTCGTGTAAGCCAACTGATACATACACCATGTAATAACGGGAGATCATTTCAAATAAAAGTTTCAATATGATATGACGCAATTGATAATCATATATATATATATATATATATATATATATATATATATATGCATAAGCATTTTAGAAAATGTTCATGGACACACAATTATGTTATTGAAAGATTGATGTATAAACTAGCAATATCATTATAATTTAACATAATTTATAGCCATATATGTTTATTTAAATTTGCACACACACACACACACATATATATATATATATATATATATATATATATATATATATATATATATATATATATGTATTTGGAAATGGGTATTTTTATTGATTCTTGCCTTATATTTGAAAGGATTTTGTTTAGATTCAATAAATTCTTCGAAGAATCTTCTGATATCTTGAAGGAATCTTGAAGGAAACTTTACTCCAATTTACCCCCTAAAGACTACAAAGAAACACTCGCGATTACACTCAGTTGGTACATGATCTCTAGACACCAGAAGCGATAACTTCTCAAACGAATAATTATTGTTTCTGTTGCAATTGTATTTCGAAGGTACCAGTATGCTAGCCCGACATGTAAGACAATGGGAGTAAATAATTAGCTGAGTTGGAGTGAAATTAATCAATTCCTTTCCCAAAAGGCATTTGAGCAAAGTCAACACAAACTGTTCCAGCCAGAGTTCAATCTCAGTTCACCAAATCCATGTATCGTACTTATCACCGCTTTGCCACTCTGCACCTCCCAAGAAAACAGAGCTAAGCTGAAACTGTACTGAAATGCCTTTGCTATATCATCGGAAAAATTGTTGTATGTCACTATTAGTTAATTCTCCCAATCTCCGTCATTTTTTTGGACTTCTTCCATGAGCTCTCCAACAAATAATCATAACTGGTTGTGACCCGTGGAAATTTCATGTTGGAAGAAAAATAAGATTCGATGAGAAAAATTAGATAACATACTAAACTCTATTGTCCCCCAAATCTGACACGGAATAGAAAAATATACTTTTTATCTAACCCAGTGTTGCCAAGTATGGTTTGATTTTTTTAATACTAAAACAGTTTTAATTTTTTCTTAATGGCTGATATCAGCTACATTTTTCGATTTCTAGCTAAAAATAGCTACATAGCAAGACTCCAAAAAAAAATTATTAATGAGAAATTAAACACTTACTTTTATAAAACTTACCAGGCTTAGATTAGCTTATTTGGGAAAAATTGGATTGGTCAAGTTGTAAATTGTTGATTTAGTGACTTTGATCACACTTTCTTCTCTCTGTCTCTTCGTCTACACTTTGAAGAAGTGGCATTTGTTGTTTGAAATCCTTCATTAGAGTACCTACTCAATCTATTAATCAGACACACCTTTCTTTTTGTCCAATCTCTTATTCCGTTACGTCATAGACGAGACATGATTTTATTTGAGGGTAGCGGTTACATGCTTTAATTATTGCAATGTTCTCTATCAAAGAACTCCGAATAAACCGTACTGATGTTTAACAAACAATTTAATTCCACCGTATCTTGAAAATGATTGATTACTGATATATTCTTCCAGGCCAAACGACTTTATCAAAGTCTCACTCACAAAGAATGAAATTCAAATGCGAAATATATGACATTTTTGTCGTTGGCGAAAACGAATATATGAATAAAATTACGACATTGTTCCTGTAATAAATGATGTATCTATGCTGATTATTATTTTTTTACAGTCATGATTCTTTTCTTTCAAACTATTTTTTTGATAAAAAACATTCACCAAACAAATGGATCTGCCAAATTATATTGTTCATCACTTTTCAGATGTCCAATGATTGAAAAGCTTTTTTCTGACATTTGCTATAGCAAATGTCGGAACAATATCGTGTTATGATAAGTAAAAATTTAGGCATTATCTGAAATTTGAACATTACTTGACTGATTGGTTTGCATTCGTTGAGCTCGGGAATATCACTATCTAACTGAACAGTTTGTAACTTTCCCGTGGGGTTACTCAGTCGGTACAGACTCTCCACTAAGTGAAGGTTTCTTTTTTCGAAAAAGACCTTGCAGTCTGTCTACTCCCTGTAACTACCTGAAATTTTTGGATTCAACCAAAGAGATTTCAGACTATATATAATATAAGACCAATGGGAAAACCAAAAGACAGTTGATAGCGTTCCTAACTGATAACTTTACAGATTGTTTTAAAAAGTGGAAAAATACAGGAATAAATGGATCAGGACCCAAGGGGAGTACATTGTCTCTAGTAATTGTCTTATGAAAACTTGTCTTTCGTTAAAATTAAATTGTTCGATACAGACAATGTATAATTTCATGCTGCGGTTGTAAATGAGGAAGAAATGATTATAATTCGAACTCTGCACAAAAATGTAAAAGCAAATATACTAACTTGTTTGGTGGGCGTGGTTATAAGGTTGTCAAGTGGAATTAACGAATAGTTTTAATATTAGCGCTAAGAAAATGGCTGTGGATGACAATAATATTTCCGACTACACATTCGTATGGACGATTTTAGAAAACATAAACCACAACTGTCACCCGGATTGTAAACATATGTATTCTTCTGGCTTCCAACCCGGTCCAACTGGCTGTGCATAGGCCGTACAGGCTGCACCAATAGAGCTATAGGGCTTAAAATTCTAACATTTACTCATTGTTTTGATATTTTTTCATCGGGTCCCACCACTTAGATGCCTTTTTTTAAAACAGGGGTTCAGTTTGCAGTTCATGCCTAATTGATCCCATAGTTCATGCCGTATTTGCGCCTTTTTCATTTTGGGGTGGGGGGGCTTATGTTTGGAATTCAGAGTTTTCATTGATCAGTAGGCGCTAAGGAACTAGACAGATTCGGGAGATACTGGCTCCACGAGGCCCATGATAGAGAATTGTGGTGAATCCAAGCAAAAGTCTATGTCCAACGAAGGACGTTAAAAGACTGATGATGATGATGATGATGATGATGATGATGATGATGATGATGATGATGATGATGATGGAGGCCAGCCAAACTAACTTGAAGATTGAAAAAAAAACTATGTTGACATTATTTGCAACAGATCTGGTGCACGGATTTTGTCTTTTGAAAATTCTCCCCTCAGATAAGTTTTCAATTGGGTTTATCCTCACAACGTAAGTTTATGCTAAATTAGTCGCTCAATATATGTCTCACTGTGTTAATGCCCGCATTTTTATTTGATTCTGACTTTCTAGTGATCACTGTTCAACAAAAAGCAAGAGAAGTAGCTCATTCGTTGATCACACCCAACACGACTTGTCGTGAAAACACACCAGTCCCGTGACAGTTTCTAATGGCTGACCAACCAGACATTTTTCCATGTATTAATCAACGTTTTTGTATGGGTGATATTTCATATTTATTGAATTTGGCTTGGCGATTCTATTGTCCACATTGTTCACCGTAACGCCAATTCCAGACGTGATACTTGAAGTAGTAGTAGTAGTAATAAGAATATGAGGAGAAGTCTTTTGTACTGTCGTCTCTGGTACTGCAACGTGCATTTCACCCGAAGGCTTCAATTAATTTACCGAACTACTGCATCGAACACAGAAAAGAATAAATATCTCTAATAGAGAGAGATTTGTCCTGAAGTCTTTGTAGCTAGCTGAGCTGAAATTATTTCTCACTTATTGTAATTAATTGATAGCGCACTAAGTTATTTATCGATTGCGTTAAAACTAATAAAAGATATTCGCATCTAGAATGCAGACTAGCGGTTTGTTTTTCCTTTGTTTTTGTTTTGTTTTTGTTTTTTTGTTTGCCGGTTGAGATTCCTGTCGGTACGGATGGAGCTTCAGCAAGACTATCCTGTGTTGTTCGGGTTATAAAAATCTGAGAAATGGTCACCAATATTTCTGGCAAATTTTGCTTTTCCCATTTGTTTGCTTTAACACACAGGTCTTGTTAGTCACTCAATAGATACTTTAAATCGTTTCTGTTGTCAAGTAGCTATTATTATGGATCGTATTCTTTTTGAGGTGTCCTTTGTGCAACTACGTATACGCTAAATGATCTCCAATGTTTTTTTATAGCCTCTTGAATTATCAATGGATTCGAATTTCTTCGCGTATTCTGGTATACATGATTTCGTTTTATAAATATGCAAAATTTCAGTTCCAAGTAGCATTTAAAATTGATTCATATAGAATTTAATTATTCATAATTTTTTTCTTCATTTCAGAGTTGTGCTTGCCTCAAACCCTGTAAAAAATTCATAATGGTACAAACAATTTTGTGATTTCCATGAATCCTTCATTACTGGGTGTGCTGTATGACATTGGGAGAAACTTATCGGAGCTAAAAACACATACCGTACAACGTTTGGTTGTTCAGTTCCCATGCTCAGTTTTGCAAACAGAAAGAGGATTACGTATTCGATCAAGTCTTTCTGCCTCCCTGCCAATTGATACGCCTTGCTTTCTGTGTGTCTGACTCTCGATGCGATATCTCCAAAAGTGCTCAATGGATTTCAAGGAAAATTTCTGGAAGTTTGAACTACTTGCTACACATGAAGTGACAGAACTCGGGAGCTGGTGCACAATTAATTCCTCTGAAAATGTCGTTAGCAAAGATGCGCACTTGGTTGCTTTCTGGTATTAATAGTTGTTTTTCTATTCTTCCGGCGGGCAGCAAGAAAAAGAGTTTTTTTTTCAACAAACGTCTACTAAATCTTATGAGATATATGTATTCACATGTATATATCCTGGAAGGGTTGTCCATGAACTACGAGAGAATTTATCAAATTGTGACGATGATCAACGGACTTGTTTATGATTGAGAGGTATTTTTGTTCTACAGTTAATGAAAAACTAGTCAATAAAAGTCTCACTTTATGTTTGAAGGATATAAACTCAGTATCTGTACATTCAAAGTTCTCTCCATCGGTTTGAATCTTTATTGCGTACATTGGCCAAATCCAAGAATTCTTGGAGTTAATTCTCATGTATCGTAGCTATGTATGAAGTTATTTTCAATCAGTTTTTACGTTGAAAGATGTACTCTCTAGTTTTCAACTGTAATCAACCGATTGGTTTCATTACATAGCGAAGTGCGTTCTTTGGAATCTTATATTCTTATTTCCCGTTTGACTTGTGACTTGAAAATATCTACAGAATTCGAGTTCAAGCTTTGTACATTCAGCTCTTTGCAATATCAGGAAAAGCAGGACTAGTAGATAATTATAAAATTCCAAGAGTAAAATAAACCTTATCAAACACTCATTGTTGAAAAAAAAATTTTAATTAATTTTTTGAACCTATGGAAATTTGAATTAAATTGTTATACTCCCTTTTCTCCGTACTGATTTGACAATCCAACCAAAACATATTTCGTTTTAAATTAGTTGAATAATCAATTTCATTCACTTTGGATTCCATTGTCAAAATCTTGCATGAACAAAATTTCAAAGAAAATGTTTTCCATGAACGAGATTTCATTATTTTTTCTATCGAATTTCCATCTTTGCTGATTTCAGTTTATGGGAGTCACCAGCTGGGTCTCAACCAGAGACCTAAGGATGCAATCTTATTATATAAGTTATGGTAGTCCGATCTTTAAATAAAGGGACAAGGTTTTTGCATAAAAAGACGATACACTTTCATAAAAATACTTCTACATATCCTTAAAGTGTGGTACACTAGGTGCTGTACTTACGTTAACATTGATGAAATAATTTTAATGTGGGATGCATTGAACGTAAGAGCTATTTTCTGTATACCTATTCTAGGCTTTCCAGGTATGTTGTCGAAAATTCCACTGGTACTTTTTACGAACGATAGAAGTGCTTCATCATTTATAGGTATTATTTTAGTCCCAAGTTGACACATTCTATTGATTTCTATATCAAGGTCTTCATATTTTGCACCGTTTTAGGATTCTTTCAGAGAAATGTTTTCATCAGCTGGGCCAGTCATATCCATAAAAAAAACACGCTCTTTCTTAAAAGCCTTTCACTTTAATGCCTAACCTATTCGCGTTTATTGTTCTGTTGGTAAGAATAGTCAAGTCCCATAATATAATTATATCCTGTGACTGGTTCAGGCAGGTGTTCGGACCAGTTCTTAGCTACTGACCCAGGGTGGATATTGTCCAATTTTATTGTGTCTCTTTTTTAGGTTTGGATCCTGGGCTGCAAAAATTAAATCTTCCGTTTTGGCCCTCAATTTTGATCTTCACAACCACTGGTAGGTTTTATCCTGATCTACATCAGCTCCTTTGGTTCGAAGTGGGTATTGGTCCTCGAGTGGTTTACCTTGTGAGTGCTCATGCTGTATTTTTATTCTTTCCTGTTCAGCTTTATTCTTATTCTCTTGGGGCTTTAGTCGGTGAGTCGGCCTCTGGTTTGCTTTCGTCTTCGAGGTCAAGTTTTTCGTCGTACTAATTTGACTCCTTGGTAATGGAATACAGTATTTTGCTATTATCACGTTTTTTCACCAGTTCTACCATCCAGTTGTTTGTAGTTTGGCCGATGGTAGTTGTTATTTATGAGATTTATAGTTAAATGAGACCTCTGCCACCCGCCTTCCATTGCATGTAAAAATTGAATATCGGAAGAAGAGTGTGCACTGCCTCTATTATGGTCCACTGCAAAACAAAAGATGTGCACTATTTCTGCTTTTGGGCGTTTTCTGGGGTTTTTTTTTTCAAGAATGCAATAAAATGACCCCAAGCAAACACTTGAAAAAAACAGTATTTGAATTAAGTTTGATTCCTCTTTTTTTTCTAGTAAAGGACCTTGTTATTGTGGAAGGGTCCATTGATTCTAATTCTGGATATAAGATATTTCTATCTTTCTATCTTTAGGTTAATTACTTTTCTACTTCTTCTCCTTATTGCCTTAATGTCTCATTCTCTTTTCATCCTTCTTTAGTCCCTTTCTTTCTTCTCAGCTCTTTTTCTCCTTTCCTTGCATCCTTCATTATTCCGTTTTCTCTTTTCTTTTTCCTTCCCTTGTTTCTTTCTTTGTTTCATATTTTTCTCCCTTCATTCCTTTTTTGTTCGTCATCTTTCCTTCTCTTTTGTCACTGCATTTCATTATTTTTTTGATCTTTTGGTCAACTCTCCTCCTCTCTTTTCTACCTTTCTTACCTCCTTTCCTTCTTTTTTTTCTTTTTTTCCTCCGCTTTGCTCTCTTTCTTTATCACTTGTTCTCTTTTTTCATTCTTAATCCCCTTTTTTTCTTTCTTTCTCTTTTGTCCATCCGCCTTCCTTGATTATTTCTTTCCCTTCATTTCTCTACTTCTTCCTTTCGTCCTTTCCGTCTTTCTTCATCTCTCTTTCGTCCATGTGCTTTTATTCATCATTGTCCTTCTCTTCATCGTTTATCCCTTTTTTTTCTTCTTCCTCGTCTTTCTGCTTTTCTTTATCATCCCTCTCTCTCTCTCTCTCTCTCTCTCTCTCTCTCTCTCTCTCTCTCAATTCCTTACTCCTTTTCTTTTATTTTCTCTTCTCTTTGTCCTGCCTTCCTTTATCACCGTTTCTGTCTTTTTAATTGTTTTTTCTTTCTTTTCTCTTCGTCCCTCAGCCTTTCTTCATCATTTTTCCTTCTCTTCATCCCCCCTCTCTTTTTTCTTTCTTTTTCTTTCTTCTCTCTGTGTAAGATCAAAAAAAGAGATGATAGCGATAGACCATTATTATGCCTAAACCCTGAAAAACTCACGAAACAATCACGTATACATAATTCAACAATTTATACACAAATTGACCTTGAATACCAATGAGAGTAAATAAACACCAAAGTTTTATCATTTGAATAACAGCCTTTTCTGTGATTAACATTTCCATCTTTGTCTCAGGTTATTTTCTGTCTGAATTTTTAATATCAGGAATTATTATTATTACCATTGTCACACCAGTTGGCTGGGGACTGAGCGACAGCAAGTCTCCCCAAGTCTCCAACCCTCATCTTGACCCTGTATGCTGTTGAATACGGTTTCACATCAGTTGCCTGGTGGTTATCACTGAAAGCTGAGTGATAGTATGTCTCTTCAGGTCTCCTTTCTTCCTTTCATATCGTCCTCACCTATCACAGCAGAGCTGTAGTTTGTGACGCCTGCAGTATACCCTTTTTGTCCGTTTGGATGTCAAAATCCCGAAGTAATTTGTGATTTCCATTCCCCTGGGCTGTCTCCGGTTTGTCCTTGTATCACTTATCCACATGGTTAAATCCCATTCGTTTTCTCAGTTCCAGTGTATCACTTTTACCATTACATCGTGTCTGTATTTATATACCTTCTTGCTAGTGGACTACATTCACTAGTTGTGTGGTTTACGGTCTCATCTCTCCCACTGCACAGGCGGCACTGGCTGTTTGTGTTCTGCTGATTGTTTTATTCATATATAGTTTACCCTGATGCATTTTTTTCGAGCTGCCATGATGAGCGATTCCCTTCTTTGCGTCAGGTTTTTTTTTTGTAGCCATGTCCATGATCTCTCGTTTGCCACATCCTGTATCTGTTTTAAATTCTCCATATAGTTTCTTCTGCTACCATTTTTCTTTCCTTGTTTGCTGTGCTGCTCCATTGTTTTTTACTTTTTTTCCGTCGTTCGTTGCACTGCTTTTGGCACACTCCATGATGTCTCCACTGTTTGTTCGCACATATTTTTCTAAACCTGCTTTGGCCCTCTGGACAGCTTTTTACACAAGTTACTTGATGGTTATCACTGGATAGTAAGCGGCAGCAAGTCTCCTCAAATCTTCATCGCTCCTCTCAACACGGACTGTCGATAAGAGGAAGGATTGAGTGAAGAACGAAAAACAAAAGGCAATTTGTTAGAAAATTTTCACCATATCTTCCTCGTTCATTAGATAAAGGTATTTTTCAAGTTCTGATAAGATGTTAAAAGTGAAAATTGGCGACATTTATTCGATTTAACCTTCAGATCTTATATAGCTGGGGAATACATGCACAAAAAAGACAGTATTATTTTTGTTCATTTCCTATTATTATTATTATTATTATTATTATTATTATTATTATTATTAGGAATCTCACACCAGTTGCCTGGGAATCTCATACCAGTTGCCTGGTGGTAACCGCTGGAGTTTGAGTGACAGCAAGTCTCCTCAAGTCTCCAGCCCTCTTCTCCTAGTACTCATAGGTCGCAGTAATTCTGCGATTTACAGTTTCACACCGGTTGCCCAGTGGTTATCGCTGAAGGCTGAGTGACAATAAGTCTCCTCAGGTCTTCAGCTAACGTCTCCTCTCTCTTTCCCATATCATGACAGAGCTACAATTCGTTGAAGTACTTATATCTCTAGCACCTTTCTCAGTATCCGTGCAGTTCCCAGTAGTGCTGTGATCTGTACAGTCTCTATCCTCCCCCTAATCCCGATCTCCTCCAGTCTCTCCCTCAGCGTTTTGGGGACAGTTCCTAGTGCGCCCACTATGACCGGTACTACCCTGGTTTTCATGTTCCACATTTTCCTTAACTCTCTTGCTAGGTCCTCTTATTTTTCCCTTTTTTCACCCTCCTTCTTTTTTACTCTATGGTCTGCAGGTACAGCAACGTCTACTATTTGGCAGGCCTTCCTTTTTTTGTCTACTATTACTAAGTCCGGTCTTCTTGCCTGGATGAGGTGGTCAGTTTGAATGTCAAAGTCCCAGAGCATTGTGGTTGTCATTCTCCAAAACTGCCTCTGGCTTGTGCTGATACCACTTTTCCACATGGTTGAATCCCATTTGTTTGCTTAGTTCCCAGTGTATCATCGTTGCTACTCTATCGTGTCTATGCTTATACTCCTCCTGGGCGAGTTGGCTACATTCACTAGTTATGTGGTTTACTGTCTCATCTCTCTCCCCGCACATCCGGCATTTGCTGTTTGTCTGTGTTCTGTCGATTTTTGTTTTTATGTAGTTTGTCTTTATGCTTTTGTTTTGGGCTCCCATGATAGGCGATTCCGTTTCTCTCTTAAGGTTCCCCTTTCGTAACCACGTCCATGATTTCTCGTCTGCTACTTCTTGTATCCATCTTTTAAACTCGCCGTACAATTTTTCCCTTCCCATCTTTCTTTTCTTGTTTGCTGAACTGTTCCATTGTTTTCTACTTTATTGTTTGTTGCACTATCTCTCGTGCTCTTTATGATTTCTTCACTATTTGTTTGCACATACCTTTCTAGGACTACTTTAGCTCTCTGGACACAATCTTCTATGCTGATGAGCCCCCTGCCACCTTCTTTTCTCTTAACGTATAGTCTAGCTGTATCATCTCTAGGGTGTAATGCTTTATGCATCGTCATAAGTTTCCTTGTTCGCCTATCCATTGATTGGAGCTCTTCCTTTGTCCATCCTAGGAATGGTCCTGTATACCTAACTACTGATACAGCCCAGGTGTTCATTCCTTTTATTAGATTTCCGCTGTTTAATTTGGTTTCTAATATTTTCCTTATCCTTCTGAGGTATTCCCTCTTTATTTTCTCCTTCATCTCTTCCCGTTTTATCGTGTCACATTCAATTGGTGAGCTAAAATTCTTTCCAGAATCGAGCCCAATGCTCTGAATACAACTGGCACGACTTTCACTTTCGCCACTCTAGACATCCTTACATTCTTCAAATATCCACTTTGATTTGGAGTATTTTCCTGTTTTCTGTCCTTCTTCTTTGGGCGCAGTTTTTTTTCCTATGCAAGCACTGCCACATCAATTATGAAGCACTCACTCTTTTTTTGTATCATGTACAATAATGTCTGGTCTATAGTATTCAATTACTGTATCTATCTGTATATAAATGTTCCACGGAATCTTTGGTTTACCATTTTCATTTAACACATTATTATTAGTAATAGTAGTCGTAGAGGTAATGTTGTTGATCGTGGTCGTCGTCGTCTGAGATTAATGTCAGTCTTGTCTACTCTTCCACATTACTGACATCTGACCTCAAGGTTTAGGTTAGAGTCTCCTGAAATAATAATGCAGCAAAAAAGTTTTTTTCAACGTTTAAGTTAGGTGTATGTCTGGAGGAGACGTATAGATAAATATTATCCCGGTTAATGTGATTTTTATCGCTGGACTCCAACCCAGACATTAGCTTTCAAATTCAATCTGGATGTTTCTCCTGAGTTTATGGCTAAAATATGCAAAATCTATGATTATTATTCTGAAAAAACAATTCGTGCAAAGATTCTTGATTTATACTACTTTTGTTATATTTAAATATCTACATACATTTATCTTTATGTATTCTATAAGAATTCGGAAAAGGATATCGGACAAAATTATATTAACATTCGAATTGTGAAAACACTACGATAGTTTGTGAAATAAACGATTTACAA
This sequence comes from Thysanoteuthis rhombus, assembly GCA_963457665.1. Taxonomy (NCBI): domain Eukaryota; kingdom Metazoa; phylum Mollusca; class Cephalopoda; order Oegopsida; family Thysanoteuthidae; genus Thysanoteuthis; species Thysanoteuthis major. The sequence continues at coordinate 2,642,962 of OY735239.1, read as the reverse complement.
GTTCTGGTAGTTTAGACTTCACCCGTTTCATTTGTATGCGGTTTGAAACTGACAAAACTGGAACCAGTGAAACATATAATTTATTCTACAAACAATTTGTGTTCGGCCACACAGTCATTGCTAATATCGATTCACTGTAGTCCCCCAAAATTTGTCCATCCGACCAACCAGCAACTGGGCTACAATTTCTTTTCTCTTTGCTAGTCTTCGTGTGTCTCTGGACGCTTTGATCACATTTTTGGGCTAAAACCTTAAAAGATTGCATGAATATAACACTATGCACCACCAAATTTGTTTTTTCCAAGAGTGTCTTTTTGCGTCATTAGGGTCATTTTAGACTAACGATGCCGGAATCTTCTGCAAGCATTTTTTTAGATAATCTTAGCTAGGATATCTATTTTTCCCAGATAATCTTAGATAAATTATCAGTTATTTAGGTTATCTAAGACAAACTTTTTGATATCTACTTCTTGTACATGCGCTGGGAGTGGAGGTTCATTTTTGTGAGATGTTATTTTGGGTCTATTCATTGGGAATTTGGTGAGAATGTTGTGAGTGTGGTAGTGAGTGGTGTGGGGATACTCATTTTTTAAAATATGGAGTTCAAACCCCTTCAACAAATGAATATCCCCACACCACCCACTACCACACTCACCACATTCTCACCAAATTCTAAAAAATAGACCCCCCCCAAAAAAAAACATTGACAATCATTCGCCTGAAGAGGCCCAGAGAGTGCTGAAACATGAGCTAGTGTGTGTAGCGAATCCACAACCTACTATATATATATATATATATATATATATATATATATATATATATATATATATATATATATATATATATATATATATAGGGGGCGTGCGTTTACTAGAAGTCTTATCATGCACCTTGCAATCAATCAATGCTATCCAAAATGCATTCCTCTTCCCAACAGGATTTTATTAATGATCAACCCTTGACTAAATCGAAAAATAATGGTTTTCATTAACATCTACACATGTGATTCTTCTGTAAATTCAGACATTTTAGTAATTCCCGTCCAACAAAAGGCGGAGAAATAACTTATTCGTAAGTTTTTTTTTCCCCAATCGCCAGAAGACATAGGTCACATGATGGTCACTTTATGATCAGAAATATGATGTATTTGGTTCATTAGTCAAGTAGAAAATAGACCAGACCAGATTTTTAGCACTTAGCTCATTACTTGTGATTAGCAAGCTCGTCCTCTAGATTTGCAATTCTCTGTGGGGATCACATTGCCCCGTGTGGAGGTCTGATACTTTTGAAAGGGCCATAGACCAAAAATTATCAAAAGGCAGCTGTTATGTCGGTTGTAGTAAATACAAGAAGTGATTGGAAACTATCCTTCATCTAATTCGATTAAGTGTTGATTAAGCAAAGTTGTTTTCTTGATAAAATCCAATAAGCAGAATTGGGTTATTATTCATTGGAAGGATTAAACTCACTTTTTAGTATGAACAGAATTAACTATATTTTTGCGACGGTTGGTACATCTGTTCCAGGCATACTACTCGGGATTTCAGTGTTGTAACTACCATGACGAGTTTGTTTCTTTTATATATTCCGTGATTGACTTATATATGACCAAGATCCTAACCCTGAAACTAAACTCTTACCTTAACCCCAGAACTTTAACTCCAACCCTGAAGCTTACTTAATTCATTTCTATTTAGTTTTTAACAAAATACAGTTTCAATTGGTCAAGTTTTCTGCTTTATTTATTCAGTAATTGACTTATATCCATTATTATTAAATGTTTTCAAATATACGTTTCAATGCTCAAAAATTCAGTTTTGAATTTTCCTAATTGTTTACGGAGCTTCAATCTCTGAAGTATATATATGGATCTAAATTACATTGCTCCAGTATACATTGTACTCATAACAAGCACTGATATCGTAATAAAAGATGACTTCTAACAGTCATTGTCTAATTTATGGTCCAATATCATGAAGCTACCCGGAAACACCGAGCTCAGGGATCGTATAAGGCCTGATATATATATCTAATTTCATTTAGTCTATTTTCGGTTGAATCCTTCGACGTAATGTTCAGGTCTTGGTTAAAGCATGGTTGCATGTTTAAAACGCAAATTTTTGTTCATGTAATATATAAAGGACACTTCTAAGATTTTGTTAACATTGTCGTTCCAAAGTTCTGAATTAACTTTATGATAACAATAGGCAGTCCAATGCAATGGTTTGAAATCAGGACCAAAGTAATCCCTCCAGAATTTGTAACTTGACAGAATACTCTGAATAAAACCTTTTAAGCTGCAACAAATATAGCCTATTTTCAAATTAAATAGAGATAACTTAGACAGGGCATATCTCTGCAAACACCATTGTCATGGCACATAATTATGGATGGATCTATCTCAAATTGTAATAACATTTTCTGTAATATGATAACACCCTTTCACATTGAAATTCATTGAAAATCTTTTAAGTCGTGTAAAAAGACATGAACTTTCGGTAATATTATGTGGTTTGTTGATAATTACGGCGGGGATTTATTGTTTTCCCAATATCTGAAAAAAGTCTTTCTATGGACCTTTTTTCGAGCCAAAATAGCGTAAAACGAAAGAGCAATAACGACACATATTCTTAATATTGGCAAGGAATCGAGATAAAGCAGGCATACACACCAACACCGAGGTAATGGTCATGAACTCTTCAGTGAGGGCAGAGATGCTAAAAGTGAACGTGAACCGTGGATACTTCTGACTGCTTACCTTTGAGCTGCAGCAACCTTCTTGCACCCTTTGTTGAACATAGAGAGATTTTGCCAATATTCTGGAAGGTCTATCATGGGCATCACAAAGCCAAATTTTTCTGAAGCTAGTTTATCACATGTTCTGTCGGCCTCAGTTTTGCATGTGATCTTCTCTGGGGATCCACGGTGCAAGTTCTAATGTCCAGCAGTTGTTTGACATTATTGCAACATGGCCAGCCTATTGCCATTTTAATTTTCTATGATATCTTGGACACCTATCTTTCTCCTCTCATACTGAATCGTCTTGTGATTTCTGCATACAGTTTGGGACTATTCTCTCTTGTGTTCGTTGTACGGTTATAAAGACAAGGAAAGTTACTGGACCTAAACAAAACAAAAAATCAGCTATGTAAATATAAGAACCTTGTACAAGCTAACTAGTTAATTTCAATTCTCTTTTAAAGAAAAGAGATAACACTTACGAACATAAAAAGAACCAATTAAATTGGCTGCCACAGAACCACAGCCAGAATCAAATAAAGAGAAGAAAGCAATAAAATATCAATATTACTATCCTGGTCATAGAAAGAAAGTTTGTAGGAAATGATCGCCATTGTTTATACTTTTTACTTATAAGCATCCAGAAAATGACATTCACTACCAAGGAAAAACAATTGCGTTGCAAATGAATCAAAGCAGATGATTTATTCCAACCATGAAAAAAAAATGATTATCATTGGAATGCAGAGTATTTGATATCCGTTATGTTTTTTAATTGTTTCGAAGCAGTAAACAACTTCCTTCTATAAAATCCAACACGTTAATTAGAACTCAAGTAAAATAACTACGTGCACCATCATTTGAAATCATTTTTTTTTTAAATGAGCACTTTACAAGAAGTGTCTGTAATGTATCAAAGCATTTTAAATACTTCGAGAACCGGTTGCACAGTCTTGATGCCATTTCACTACGCATGTACGATCAGTTATCCTTCCATGAGGTTACTCAGTCGCTAGTTTACATCATTCGGTGAGATTTGTTGTTGGGACACAATGCCAATCCATTCTTCACATCTCGCGTATGGTTTTTTTGGCTAAACAATGCAATATCAAGGTCTCTCAGCCACTCCAAAGACTACATTTGGCTCCTTGAAACTTCTTGCTTTTCGCTGTTGCATAGTGACAGACGTCACTCTCTCTCTCTCTCTCTCTCTCTCTCTCTATATATATATATATATATATATATATATATATATATATATATATATTCATACATGGATTGAGACTGATACACATATTTGTGTGTATGTATGTATACATACATATTTTCTCTGTATACTTGGAGACGCTGCAAAATGAATCAAGTACACTCACACACATACTCATATGTGTTTGGGCAGTCTTTTCTTTTCTTTTAATTCAGTACTTACATTTTTACCATAGAAACCATTCGTTCTTTGCTGCTTTCCAAGACATCAAAAGATTATATTCCATCTCTAACCGATGGGGATAAACTCTAAGGCTAAATGATCAGTCCATAGACAAGATCAAGAACACAGCCAGGCAGCTGATTGTGATCTGAAAAAAAAAAAGACTTTTTGTACTGTTTTTAACAGCGGAAAGAATGCTTGAATAAGTCTTAGATGTCCCAAGGATAGTACAATTGAGAAGACTGAGATGCAACTCTTCTAAGAATATTATTTATCGTCAGTATGAAATCGATCGATACTTTCCGAACAGATTTAGTATCTCATTATTGTTATACTAACTTGCTGAGCTTTCAAGTCAGTCATACCAGTAGGCGTCCAGGGGATATAGAGTGATAGAAAGTATCCCCTGAGTCTCACGTGCTCTTTTTTTTTTTTCATTCTTGGATTTATTTTCTGATTCCAAGTTCTTCCAAACTTTTTTGCAAATCTCTTTGGAAACCTGTTTGTTTTGGTATGAAACATTCAGCATTCTGGTTGTTAACTAAGTTCGAGTATTAATCACCAGGCGTTGATGGAAAATATTGTGTTGAAAATATAGATTATAGATGGAAGAGTTTTGCTGCGCTAGGGTCAAACATCCTTGTTCCATTAAAATCTGAATGGCGAACAAAAGAGAATTTGTTTCTTCATTCAATATTATTATAAACTCACGTGTCCTATTTCAACTCATTTATCACTCTTTCTCGTAATTGGATTCGTAAAACAAGTCAACCTGAGTTGGGCTTTAGATGTGGGAATTGATTTGCCACCATTTTTTGCATACTTTAGTGTTTCACTTTTCTTCGTGCATCTGATGTTTTACTCATTGCCATCTTTCATCCACCATTGTGATCACATATGAAGAAAAAGTCACAACTCGATAGTAGTGGTTTCACAAAAGAAAGAAAGAGAATGTCTACTCAGCCTAATCTGTCTCCAGCCTCAAAATCTACGACGAGAAAGAGACAGAAATGTACTTGGCCGAATGGTTGATCCTCCAGTGACCTTGAAAGCAAGGCAGAAATAAAGAAAGAAACAACGGATAACTCCATGAAGAATGAATGAGAATAATAAAGGAACATTTCCGATCCTAAGATCTACTAGTTACAAACCGATCGCCTATAACCACTGAGCTACGTATGTGTTGAAAGAAATTGTGATTTACTTATGATTATAAATTATACATGGTTTAAACATGGTTTGGTTATAAACTATTCCACTGACATATTCAGTAGTTTTTGAAGGAAAACTAAATATCTATATAATCCATTACCTTGGGGTTTTATACCCACTCTTTTTAAATTCAACGCTAAATTCTAAGGATCTTGAATTTAAAAAAAATCTAACTAATTGCTATGATGAATTTCACTCTGTAGAATATAGGCTTTAAACGAAGAAGTATATAATGATTGAACAATGCCTAATTGTAAAAGTATCTGTAAGATTTAAATAGATATCAGAATGAATTAATCATAGCATATACGATTAATTCATAAAGCAACAATAATGAGCTCGAGTGGAAACAGTAATAAGATGTCATTAGAAAGGAAACTTCATCAAATAGCAACAGTAATAAGATATGATGAAACTAGTGATACAACAATGATGCAACAATGATAAGATAGAATGAAACTATCAATAGAACACTCATAAAAAGGGTTCCTTTGGGAAAGCAACAGTATTAAGATGGTTCGGAAGCATTTAAGAAATATTACTAGTAAAATTGTTCCATTTAAAAAGTAACAACGATGAGATGAAGGTAAACTACAAATTATATACTTATAAAAATGCTTCATATTTAAAAAATGTCTGAAATATTTTACTTTCTAACCGGGCCAAAACGGAGAACTCAAAACAGACGTATCTCATCCATTAAGCAAGCAATAAGCAGATCTATACGTCCTTATAGATATAAACAGACCGAAAATGCAAATATAAATATATATATGTATATATATATATATAGAGAGAGAGAGAGAGACAGACAGACAGACAGAGACAGAGACAGACAGACAGACACAGAAACTGAGAAAGAGACGAGGAGAGAGAGGGGGCAGAGAGGGGGACAGAGATAAACTAGGGAGATAGAAATATACGCAGTGTGGAAGAGAGAAGGTGTGTGTGTGTGAGAGAGAGAGAAAGATAGAGACAGAATTGAATTCATTCCATGTATAACAATTTTCTCAAGACAGTGTAAAAACATGTTTACACTATTTTTGTTACACGGTTAAATCGCCGTTAGATGGAAGATGTTTACTTCTGTCAATGCTGGGAATAGACTTACAACTTAAAATGCCAGAATTCTCTGAATCAATGCTCACATCGGGTAAAAAGTCGGGACAGAAAAACAACATTAGACGATGCTATCTTGAGCGGCAAAAATATCTATGGCAGTGATTCTGAATGCAGGGCGTATGGCCCAAAAGGGGGGACTGTTTAGATATATTTGGAGATGCAATTTGAAATTCAGGTGTGAAGAGTGAATAACATTCAATGGTAGAAAACTGAGTCGTGTTAAGGCTTAAGTGATTAATTCCCAACAATGAATATTATCCATTCATAATTGCACAATACTGTTGATCGTTAATCTTATTATGGATTCGATTGTGACTAACGATTAACTCACTAACTTTGTAAGGTAGAAAAGCGGTGGAGTAATTGCATTTCTGTTACTAGATATTACACGAAGAAATTACAAAGAATTTAGCAAGTGCGAAAACGTTCATATATCAGTATTGAAGTGCACCTTATGTGTATATCTGTTCGCGAACGCGCAGCCAAGAAGGAAGGTCGAGGTCACCTTCAACTTTTAAAGACATGTTTGTTTGTTTTTTTCTCCAAAATCTTATTTTGTCGAACGGTGAAAATATCAATAAATACATTCTGTCTCGTATTCAGAACGTAAACATTCCAGAGAGAAAGATAGAAAGAGACACGGATAGAAACGGGGATAGAGAAAGAGACAATGAATAGAGAATGTCCTATTTGTTTCCGTCATCTTCTGTCATACACATACTTTTAACTACCGAGTTAAAGATAGACAGAGAATTATACACGGACGGAGAATTAGTATAATAAATGTATCTCTTCAGTTACTTGGTTAAATCACCAACAGATTCCGGAATGTGGCCTGTGGAAGCTAACTGGGCTGGTGCCCCCGAGTTTTGCAATTCTGAGTTCCACCTAAATGGATGAAGTGTAGACAGGGCGTCGAAAATTATTCCTAACAGTATTTTATTGGTTTCCAGGGGTCACCTGCTTCCCTGATCTATAGCCTCATCCGGCAGCCCATCTCTTGACATGTTAAAATTTCCACACGTATATACGTACGCGCTTATATTCAAAAACACGCATACATACGTATCTATTTTCGATTAATATAATACGTATATATATATGGTGATCATAAGTGACATTTTGAGAAAAAAAAATATATATATATATGTATATATATATATGTATGTATATATATATATATATATATATACATATTTATATATATATATATATATATATATATGTATATATATATATATATATATATATATATATATATATATATATATATGTGTGTGTGTTATGGAAGCTCCCTTATTCAGGACCGAGAAATCTTTAAGTAAGGTAACTTGTTCATTATAAGCTTATGCAAATCTCTCCCAACTTAGGAGTAGCGTCCTTTGGTGGATTGAGAATATAATGCTTGAATTCAACCCTACTGACCGTCCGGCTCTGAATTGAGCTGAGGTAAGATGTCAGTTTCTGGGTCTGATGCGAAAGTTTTGATCCTACTTCGAGGTACTGAATGGGAAAATGGATTGTCTATTGACACACTGAAGAGTTATAACACAATGAAACAGCTGTCTGTGGATGACACAATATATATATATATATATATATATATATATTTTAATTCACACTCACACAACACACACCACACTGATGATGGGAAGAATCCCGAAACATGTATGGACTATTGACATATAAGGATTAATAAACATTACCACCAAACACTTCACTCCCGAGTCTGTCTCATTCTCTAAAGTACACATTATAAATATATATATATATATATATATATATATATATATATATATATATATGAGATAATGATGAAGACATTTTGTGAAATACATATGTATACATCAATAAGAAGAAAAATTTGTGGACGAATTATATTTTGTCCAGGGTAGGTGTTATCACATGCCAAAATCGAACAGCCACACGAATAAATAGATGGGTGGTGTTGGGCAGGACTCGAACCTGCATCCATCACTGAAGCATCCTGAATTCAACCTTTTTTTCAACACTATTTTTTTTTTTTTTTTGGTCAGGAGGATATTGAAACTTCCTAGCTGTCGGGTTGGGTCAAAGAACAAAAAAGGCTGAAGACCGTTGATCTATATACTTCATTGCAGATGGTACCTTGTTTATCCTTGCCACATCCTGCCACTTCCTGTCATTTTCTGCTACACGTTAATGAAATATTTTGCTGCAAAATCCATCTTTTCTTTGCGGTAATGGCATATTTCATCAATGTTTGGCAAGCAAAGTCAGGGAGTGACAGATATATGTGTTACATTGAAATGGTTCCATTGATATCTGTCAAGAAATGACACGAAGTGACATATACAGATTCTGCATCGAAATATTTCATTAACGTGTTGCCAGGGGTGAACACAGCAAACGAAAATGTTAAATTGGTAAACTGCTAAAATGGATTTCAGCATCAGCTTGAATTCAACACACAGTTTATTTAAAGCTTTCATTAACAATCTAAAATAGTACCACGCGAAAAAATAATTACCATCAATTTTACATGAGAAAGCATTTTGCTAAAAAGCACCTCTCCACAATATTTACCTGTCTCTATGTCGAAGGTCGAAGCTCGTTGCCCAACATGTCTGAATTGGAAGTTTTGTAATAGGACGGTAAGCTTGACCAGTTAGCATTTTTTGTGTCGTACAATTCTTTATAAATATTCAAGATATCCTACATAACTCCGGAATACATTGGTTCCCTTCAGAATTTAAGTGATTCTTTTCCAGGATTATTTCAGTACAGACAGTCGTTGCAAAAGGTTACTCTTTTTTAGGAATGATCAAATCATTTTCCATACAGATCATTGGTAATCACTACTTTACCTGTCGCTATTCCAGCATACAAAATATTTCATGATACTGTTCTACTTCCGAATAGAGAGATAAACCTGTATATTATTCAAATATGAACTAATTTATACTTCCGTATCAAAAGCAGTTACACCACTAACTGGAGACTATTTTCGAAAATGCAAATCATAGAACACTCTGGAATCCTTAGATCCAGACCGATTATCCCAAATCGAGACATTTAACGGTCGGTAACCACTCCACTTACACTAGCTATGACTTAAGCTGTCCCTGTTTGTGCCCCATATATCACATTGCTCGGTTTGATTGCAATATCCTAGATATACTCAGAGACAATGTACTCTGCAAAACGAGTTCAAACTCTGGCTGAGACTGTTGGTATTTGTTTTGCCCTAATGCCGTGTGGAAAGGCATGAATCAATTTCCCCACTTGGCTATAAACATGGCTCTCAAAGTTCAGGCTCCGTGCTGTTATCAACTCCAATCACCTACTACCCACTTCTGGTCAGTCAGTCAGTCAGTCAGTCATCATCATCATCATCATCGTCGTCATCATCATCATCGTCATCATCATCATCATCATCATCATCATCATCATCCTTTTAGCGTCTGGCATTGGATATAAACCTTACCCAACATGTGTAAAACCCCATCATTGTTGGTGTTACGGAGACAGTATTTTCTGAATTCATCGTCACGCAATCTTATACTTTGTCAGCCCCGGTTTTGCAGGTGACCTGGGGGGATAAATGTTTTGAGTCGTGATGTCGAATAATTGTCTGATATTTTCCCAACATGACTTGCCTGCTGCCATTTTATTATCCCAATTGAGTCTATATCGAGCATTATTCTTTGTTGTTAATGTTGCATTGTTCTCCGTTCAAGATTCAGTCTTTTGGTCGGATTCCATGTTTCAGCTCAATAGGTGACTATCGAGAGGATACATTGCTTGTACACCCTTCGTTTTAGTTCCATCAGATTTTTTTTTAGCTTGCCCTGTCAAAAGCTTGCTAACCTAGAATAATTCTATTTCATTTGAGGTTTTCACGGTGATTTGTTGTCGTTGGATATAAATAGTGGCTAACTCTCGCCAGCTTTGCGTCTGGCCAGAAAATACAGTTATTGCACTAATTCTCTGTTTTTTTGTATAACTAACCGAGTGCCGGTTCCAAATATGTATGTTTGGAATGGGCGGACGTTATGGTGCGTGGAGCAACCTGCCATAATTGTCATTTTAGATAGGTATCCGTCTGTCGTGCAACACAACAGCTTCGAAGTAATGTGGTCGATTCTCTTCAATGTTGTCAATTCAGAGATTCTATATCTAAATTTAGATCATGTTGAAGAACAGAGGTCGATAGAGATAATGTAATGAAACTATGGAGAAAGAGCTATAATCTTTATTATTTCATTCATTTTCGTTTGATTTCACGAATCCCACTGATCCAAACAACTTTAAACCAGGCACTGTGCTGTCTTGGAAGTAGAATGTAGAATAATATATGTGTCGAGTGTACAATGGCCACTTGTTGAGTTACTGCAGCGAACGCGCACGGAGACACAAAGAAAATCCTTCAATTGAATTAACTTACAAAAAGAGACACAGTTAATGACTACGCGAGATGCACACTTCGAGAAAAAGATATTCATACTTTGATAGCTTGCACGTACACAAGAAATTGGTTATTCAAAGAAGAACCATATGTTCAATGATGCATCCACTGTCTGTGGTAGTAGTAGCCAAGGGAAGAGGAAGAAGAGCGAGTAGCCAGTTGAATTTTATATTTCGATATCGAAGTATTCAGAGGGTACTAATTGAATTAAAAATCGTATACGGCTATTCAGGGCGTTTTATCATCTTTTGCTCTTTTTAAATATCTAAAAGCCGAGCTTAAATATTCTATTATGCCATCATTGCAGTCGGCTTCTTAATGTTATGTCTTTGAAGACTTCACATGTCTTCCCTCTTTGTCGTTTAACGTAACTTGGACAGACTGACTAAGTGGGAACGTCTAATTGTGATATGTCGATACAAATGAGGAAAGTGTAATACTTTCGTTGACTTGTTGTATCTTAACGCCATACAGAGCATAACTTTTCACTACTCTCGTAACCCCTTTTGATGGAACGAAATTGTCCATGAATGATTGGTCTAAAAGCTATTGGTATCAAGACAACGGAACCATGAACATGGAATGTTCATACATAGCAATGCATATTATCTAATAGGTTTGTATAGTCACTCGATAGGAACCACCTAATAATCAATATCTTTTGGCAACATGCTGTGTTTGGGGCGATGAATAACCAGTGTACATTTCAAAATTCCTGAGTGGTCATAATCTATCCGTAACGAAACATAGTAACACATCAAGACCCCAAAACTGCTAAAAATACAACATTTTCGTAATCTATGATTCTTAATTTAATAGAGACATTATTACAGTTCACCTATTTCTCTAAACCCCGTATTACCATATACCAAGTTCCAAAAACCAATTTTCATCACTGATTTTACTAGATCTCAGCCTAGGGGCTCGGGTGGTATACATTCCATCACAGACCCCCAGGGGAAAAAATCCTGCTCTGATTTCATTGAGAAAGGTAACTAACAGGAAATTAATATGAAGTGACAAGCACGTTTCTCGTGTGTCAGAGTCAAATCTCTTGTTTTAAAAAGAAAAACAAGCCGAGACGTGCAGGTCGGCAACAAATGAAATCTGACATTTTGCAATACGCACAATTAAAATAAAAAAAAACAACGTAATTCCATAAACGGAAACTGACAAGTCCAGATTTTAAAGCTAATTCTATTTAACCAATAACGTATGATATAATATGCAACAAAATCATATAGCTTGTAACTGAATATAACGAATAAAAGACCCCCCACACACACACTTATATATATATATATATATACATATATATATATATATATATATATATATATATATATACGTATTTTACTGATTTACTAATTTATGCTTTGTTATATATATATATATATATACATATATATATATATATATATGTGTGTGTGTGTGTATTTTAATTGAATTACTAATTTATGCTTTGTTATATATATATATATATATATATATATATATATATATATATATATATATATACATATACTATATATACTATATACATATACTACATATTGACTCTCAACAATTGCGAACGACATATATAAGCAGGAAATCCGGCCTTGGGCATTTCATTTTTTGAAAGTGTTGACTGTCACAGTTATAGACAAGAAATAATATTCGGTTGACTTTGATAAATGCCAAATTGGTTTTGCGAAAAGACAAGGTCAGAGCACTTTCGAAACCGTATAGCTCGGACAATATTCATGTTCTTTTGTGGACCTATCAACAATGATCAGCCACAAGGAGACATTTGCCTGTTCAACCTGCCTGAGAGTCTACTCGTGATGGAGAGTTTCCCAGTGATCTCCGTCGAGACCAGGGAAATTCCAAGTAACTTTAAGATTAAATGATTTTTATTTCTATCCCAACATATTTAGTCACCTATCTATTATTTATATTTCCACAATAAATCAACACAAACACACACACACGTATATATAAATATATATACATATATATATATATATATATATATATATATATACATATATATATATATATATGTATATATATATATATATATATATATATATAGAGAGAGAGAGAGAGAGAGAGAGATAAGAAGACTTGAAACGTCGTTTTGCTACCTCAAGTCGTCAGATAGAGATTGTGATTTGGAGAAATGTTATTTGCAGAACAGAATACAGGCTATTTATGAATGTTCAATGTAAACAGAGCTAGAGGGTTGAACATTCAAATATCTATGCCTTGTGGGATTTTTTAAAATTCCCCCTAAACATTGGTTTTAGGGAGGTTCAATTTACAATTGATTTTTGTGCTAAATTAGTTCCTTAGATGGTTCCCTCCATGTTCAGACTCGTATTCTGAAATTTTTTAGTGATAACTGCTCAATAAGAAATCATGAAGTAACTTATCCATTAGTCACCTCCTTTTCCATTTTTTAGTTGATCACCCTTAAAAGAGCGTACTGCAAAAATGCTTCGCTCATGTGACAGCATCTTTTGAATAAAAAACCTGGCATACACACATATATATATATATAGCTTTAAGTATCAGGCTAGCAGCAGTAAATGACTCCCTTCTCATAGAGCCTTCTTATTTCAGACTAACCTGACTCTCACCTGCACAGATACAAACACCCCTTGTCTCCAATCCGAAAAAATCCACAAAACTGAAATATCCCATTTCATACATTCATGTGACACTTTTCTCTACAACAGCTGAAAGTTTTTGGGAAAAGGCTCATTAGTAACCATCAAAATGCATCAGAACATGCCCTTGTGATAATAGAAATTTTCACCTTCCAATTTTCATTTTATCAACATTCTGTTCGGTCACCTCACATCCACAAAACAAACATAAATGCAAATAAATATCACCTTTCTCTCTCCCTCTCTCTCTCTCTCTCTCTCTAGTCTTTGATGGTGAGATTTGTGAGTTAAAATGTCTCCCAAACATCCACTGTGTCTTTTTGTTCTGATGAACGTTTATTCCTCAAAAATCCAATGCTCCAGAAGAAGTGATCAAATATTAATGTTGATCTATATACAATAGCACTAACAATGCTCTGCATGGGTGCTTTCGAGTTATGTTGAATAGGGGGTTTGTTTTGGGGTTTGTTTTTTTTTTTGTTGTTTTTTTCCTGAGTTACTAAATAAAAACAAATACTTATTTCCTTGATATTATTCAACAAATTCAGAACAGAAAAATCGAAAAAAAAAGATGAATAGAACTGTCGGTAAATATATCCTTATGCCATAACATTGAATAATATATATCGGTAACATGATAAGGGATAGTACTAGAACTAAAAGATTACCAAAATTCTAGATATCCTGAGAAGACAGCTAGTTCTGGAATGGTGACTACATGAGTTATGGCGCTTGGTAAAACAAAATATGGGCCTGCGACTGCTTAATCTGACCAACAAATAATGCTTATTAATCTCCAAATAATGCATTGTTTGGTTTTTCTCTTTTTCTAAACAATCACGGTAACGAAAAAAATTATAAAATGCATCAGGTGTTCTGCTGAAGCCCCTATATATGCATGTATACAAAAATGCATGGATTGGTTTTCATACGCAAAACTGTACACACACACACACACACATATATATATATATATATATATATATATATATATATGTCTGTGTGTGTGTGTGTATATATATATATATATATATATATATATATTATATATATATTGTATATATATATATATATATATATATATATATATATATATATAACAACATAACATATCAATTTGAAACCATTTCTGATTCCCTTATCCATAAAGTAACACACACACACACACACCTAGCAAATACAGAGTGATTGACCATTTAATAAAACAAAAACCTAACCCAGAAAGCCCTTTATAACCTTTGCCCGTTCCCCTTAATTCTGTTTCTTCCCAATATATGGATTCACTTGAGCATTGCGGTTTCTTCACAATTTTTAAATACCTTGCCTTTACTGCTTACGGGTTATGACATCGTGAGGCATTTTCACTTGAATTAGATGGACATTTCGATATTTGAAATTGCCACTTTGGTGAAGCTAGAAGGCAAACCATAAATCTAATTCAAATAAAACTATTTTCATACATATTTTCCCAACATGAATTTCTATTTCTTTCTTCCAGTATTACGAAAGTTTCAATATAATGTAACACATTCTGTCGGATCAAATACCTATTTCTCGAGAGCTGTCAAGAAACAAATAGAACACATGTAGACATTGAATAAACAAAAGAAATGGGCTTATTGGGGCCTTTGCATTACTGACCACCGTTTAGCTCAATGGAAGGAGCAACGTTACGTTCAATTGGCTACCCTATAGCTTGCTGGTCCGACGTAGCTGCCAAAGTTCCTTTAATTTTCTATTGTACTCACGTTGTCTAGGAAAAATGATAAATTCAATGTGTATTAAGGGGTTATCATTTCAAATAAGAATTTCAATATAGTATAACGCAATTTATAATCATCCTTACGGATCAAATATCCATTTTTGAAAGCTATGTCCAATTGAAATATATATATATATATATATATATATATATATATATATATATATATTCGTATATATTGTCAATTAGTGGAAATACAACTAGAAAGCAATCTAGACACGAGATGTTAACTTTCATGGGGTATATTTTCTTGTAATTCTTATTTACATATATATAATACAAATCAGGAATACGATATAATATAATATATGATGAGTGACGAGTTTATTTCATAAACTGCTTGATATTCATTCAACATTAAAGTCGTTTTAGATCCCTTTTTAGGATATTGGGGGGTTGTCGGATGTGTTCCACCCATTCTATTTATATATGAATATATATGCATATTATATATATATATATAGTTTTACAATATGTAATTATAAAATTCTCTTTTCCGTTTGGTTTATGGGTATTATTATTTACAATAAAAATGATCATCTAAAATAAATAGGATTTTCACATATGCTTTGATTTTATTTTTAAAGTTAATTTTGTTCATTTGTTTATGATGTATTTTTTAATATTATCATTTTGTTGTTTCCTACAATCAATAGGCTGTTATCTTGGTACGGTCGTATATTTTTAGAATGTAGTTTTCTGGTAAAGATATAGAAAATTTACAACCCAATGGGTCCGACACTTCGACTGAATTGAGATTACCCATAGACACATCACAACTGCAGGCGTTGTTTTTTGTTGTTGTTCTTGTTTTTTGTTTTTTTTCGTCCATTCTTCTTGATTGTAGAACAGTACCGTCCGTCAACAGCGTTTGATTATTTGTATATCTCCATCGTTGGCGTTAGTGTAGATTTTTGCAATTTCAATGATTTCTTCAAAGATTCCTTTGGATATACAAGGGTAAAAGTCCATGCTGACAAACTGCAAAAAGTTCCAGTAGTTTTTTTCTTAATTTTGTTTAACCAGGTAACATGGCTTCATTGGTGTTATCTGATTGGTTTAGCAACAGTTGTTGTTCGATGCTGTAGTTTATGTATTCCAATATTCTTACTATTTTTTCCTATTGTGATAGTAATTTGTCTGATGCTGTAACCATGTGGACACATAGCGCAGCGGCTACAGCATCAGACAAGTTACTGTAAAGTAATCTGATGGTTCTAGGTTTGATCCTAGTGTGAGACAGTATAACAATACTACTAATGCTAAGAGGGGAGTACGGTCAATATACCCCCGTCGGATAAATAAAGGGTTCGGTTCGTTACTTCCCCAAATCTACCAGATGATACCTGACAAAGGCCGTAGAGTGCAACGGCCGAAAAGTTTGTATGAAAAACAACCAAGTTGTGGATGGTCCGAATATCAATGGAAATAGAAAAAATGAAGTAGCGTTAAAATGCCGGCATCGCTTAGAATTGTCATTAACAAACATAACTCAATGACCCACGTATAGATATACTAAAACTTGACCACTATAGATATCTTATTCCTCCAGAAACTTTAAAGAACAACCCAATCACCCTAATTATCTTTGACGTGAGGAAACAGACCAAAACCCTCAAACTAAATTAACAGCTAAAGTCATATACCAGGGAACCGTAATATTGGGAAACAGATTCAAGTGAGGATAAAATACAATCAGAGAGAAAACTAACCAAAATGAACTGATGTATAAACTACATACCGATAACGAAAATGCTTACATCATGCCTTCTTAATTTACGATTCGTAACTACCAACAAGCACAGCATTACCACTAAATAAAGCGGAAAAATATAACAAGCAATGAGAAACCACTACACAAACAAAATAAAGATGAAACAATATATGTATATATATATATATGTATGTGTGTGTGTGTATACATATATATATATGTATATATGTGTGTGTGTGTATGTGTGTGTATATATGAGGGCAGAAACATGAGCTAGTTTGTGTAGTGAATCGACATTCTACTATTTATCT
Source organism: Thysanoteuthis rhombus (assembly GCA_963457665.1). Lineage (NCBI taxonomy): Eukaryota > Metazoa > Mollusca > Cephalopoda > Oegopsida > Thysanoteuthidae > Thysanoteuthis > Thysanoteuthis major. The sequence continues at coordinate 2,625,572 of OY735239.1, read as the reverse complement.
ATAGAATATATGTATATGAAGAAAGAATGTCCCAAATAGGAATCTAAAATAAAAATAAAAACCAAATCATCCACCAGAAGAAGCCCAAACCTTGAAGAAACATAAACATGTTTGTGTAACGAATCTTTACGATATATATATATATATATATATATATATATATATACATATATATATATATTTATATATATATATATATATATATATATATATATATATATATATATGTAAAGAGACAGAGAGAGGGGGAGAAAAAAAAGAAGAGAAAGAAAAAAGAAAAAAGTCTGGAAAGCTTTACGATTTTAAGTACAGAAGATGTTGCTCGGAAATTTTTTTTCATTTTTTATGAAAGTTTCAAAGCACTGAAGTTATTACTATTGACATTTCAAGTGTTTTTCGTACACTCTTTCTTTCTGTTCATTCCTATATTTCATTTTATGTCCTGTAAGTCAATTAATCACTAATAAGAGCAATGTTCAGAGTATTTTATGTTTTAAACAGAATTATATCTTATAGCACCGTAGGTGAAACTCCCTTATACGGATCATCTGTCGTTTACCACTGACCAAGTACATACACACCTACACACACAAACACATATATATATATATATACACATACACATACATATATATATACATATATATGTATATATATATATATATATATATATATATGTGTGTGTGTGTGTGTGTGTGTGTGTGTGTGTGTGTGTGTGTTTGTATGTGTGTGTAAAAATGTATCGTTTCTCTCTTCCTCTCTTTCTCTCCCTCTCTGCATAGATTAAAACCTGATTGTATGCTGATCTGTTCGTGAATTCATTGTTCAAGACAAAATATATTTTTTACATTTTTTTACAAAATTTCTCCAGACGTGCGTTCAGCAATAAATTTAACCAAATCAATAGTACAAGGTTCACAGGGCAAATATAGCATATTATGCTTGATTGAATCCGACTGTGTTCGATGAAAATAAATTGCATCTCGAATGAACGTAATAAAAAAACATGACTTGTGTGAAAGGGTTTTTCTGGGCTTCAATAATTCGATAGATATTTGACCACACAGTATAACCGTGTTACTATCTCTTTTATATATATATATATATATATATATATATATATATATATATATATATATATATATTATTGTGTCATCCACAGACAGTTGTTTCGATGTATTATATCTCTTCAGTGTGGCTATGGACTTTCCTTTATCCCATCCAGTTCTGCGAGGCAGAATTGAAACCTTCACTTCAGACCGGTAAGCCGACTGCACAGGCAGTAAGGCTGGATTTATGCAATATATTTCAAATTACACAGAAATCCCTCATCCATCAGAGTGCTCAACTCATATAGAAGAGCATTGCTTAAGCTTACAGTGGATGAATTACCTCACTTAAAGCGTGCTCAACCCTGAATAGAGGTGCATTATATATTTAATAAATGAGGGTCTATTCTGATAGCTCATTATTGACATAACATTCTGTTTTGCTTAAAAATGAAGTGAAACAGAATATACTCTCAGAGATGGACCATAAGAAGAATGCTTTAATTATTTTTAACGTCTCTATATAATGAATGAAGATCTATTCCGATGGCTCATTATAGACTATACATTCTGTTTTCCTTTAAAATGAAGTGAAACATGATATACAATCTGCAAAGGACCATTAAAAGAAGGCTATACTTATTCTATAATCTCTCTACTGATGGTTTTGAACACTTTTCTAATAAGCTCCACTTGATACAATACGAAATACACACATGTCTGTTGTATATCTTCATCATTGTTCTCAAGTATACATATATATATATATATATATATATATATATATATATATATATATATATATATATATATATATGCACTGCTTTAGGGATGAATAAATGAATAAAAATGATTATGTAATATAGATGGAGGGGAGAGAAACAGAACTAGATCAAAGTTGCACAACATAAAAACAAGTCTCCATTGGGTTACCATATGTTGTATTTTGTTTTCTTCTTAGAAACCCGATTAACTCAAACAGAAGAACACAATCTCTGTCTCTGTCTCCGTCCCTCTCTCTGTCTCTCTCTCTCTCTCTATCAATCTATCTATCTATCTATCTACCTCTCCATCTATCTATATATATATATATGTGTGTGTGTGTGTGTGTGTTTATGTGTGTGTGTGTGTGTGTGTGTGTGTGTGTGTGTGTGTGTGTGTGTGTGTGTGTGATACATCAATTGAATACTTCGTTTTAATCATATTGTAAGTCTCCAGATATGGAATTCTTGTTGAGAAACTTATTTTTGGATGTTACATGCATTGCCAGCGTTATTTGCCATCATTGTCTGTTATCGAAAATTCTTGGGATTCGTTTGGAGCAAAACATTGTATTTATAGTCAGTTGTAAACAAAATAGTCATTATTTTACTTACAGGGTAGATCATATCTACCTAGTTTCACCTTTTCGGTTAGAAATGATTTTACTATTATAATCCTAAATCTGTCGATTGTAAGCCTGCCAAAGGATGTTAAAATGACTTGTACAAGATACCAGAAAATAAATGTACAAACCTCTGCTTATAAATAGAAAACATTCGATTGAAAATAGAAAAACTCTGCAACTCTGAAATCTTTAAATTATTTTGTCTCAAAACTTAAAAAAATTTTAGCATAATACTTACGTTCTGAGTAGAATAACCTTTCGAAAGAACTTTTTCTTACAACTGACGTGTTTTTGGAAGGCTTGATGTCTAAAAAAACAGAACTTTGAAATTTGATTGTTTCTAGATATTTATTGTTGAAATAATTCATGGAAGATTTTTTTGACTGACACATCTCGGATGTAAGTTCGCTAGGGAAACGACTGTTCGTCCGAATGTACGGTGTGTAAATGGTTTGAATAAATTCGAAATCCTTGTTAGACACGCTTAAGTAGGACACGAAGGAGTCACGCGATTCATGCTTGCTTGATGATTGGAAATCAAAATACGCTTTAAAATGATAAATAATCAAAATAGTTTAAGGGCAAGAACAAACTCTTTCCCTCTCTGTCTGTCTGTCTTTCTGTCCGTCTCTGTCTCTGTCTCTCTGTCTGTCTGTCTGTCTGTCTCTCTCTCTCTCTCTCTCTCTGTTTGCACTGTATCGATTTGTTGTCTTCATACACACACCTGATATGAATTATACATTTAAACATTTTCTTGGCGAATTATCCTTTGAAAAACGTCAATTAAAAAAAGCTTAGAGGATTTACTTCAACTATGAAAAAAAGAAACAAACATATTTGAAACATTTTCTCCGACTGATTCACGCTCTAACTACGGTTCTGTTAATTACAGGAACCTTAAGAAATTGCTATCGTTTTCCTCCTCTGGAATTTGAACTCGGTCCGCTGATTCCATTTTCAGCCACTCTAACCACTGTATCTGTGTTTTGTTATGTTGTATTTAATGCTGAATGAATTCTGTTTACATTTCGAGTGCGTTTGGGAATTGACAAAAAAAAATTCCCAAGTCAAACAAGAAGATTGCAAATGGTCGACAGTCTGTTGACGGAAGCAGAGAAATAAGGGGGATTGAAATAATTGGAAGAAAGATGTGTAAGAGAATCAGATGGTTAGAGCCGGAAAGGGAGAGAAACGAGGATAGGGGGTGGGGGAGAAGATAATTGATGAGATAGGAAGAGAGATAATCGGAGATGTAGAGAAGGAGAATTCGCAGTCGAAAAAGAGTTCAAATCGATGCAAAAGCAATGGATAAACAGAAGGTGGGGAGGTTTCGGAACGGAATTTTCCAGACCGGAAATGCCTGGAAGGCCAGAAAAATTTCCAGACAGCACACAATTATTCCGAAAATGGTTACATAGCGTGAAAGAGGAGGGGAGATTGGACAGATAGTTTCAAATGAGAAGTATTGTAACGTGAGATGAGGGAGACGTCACCTGAAATCGGTTCGAGATATGAAAGTCTGTGGAATTGGAAGAACAAGATCATGATTGGAAAGGGCACTAACATGGCTGAGATTTTCAATTTTGTAGCTTGCACGCAGTGATTAATATTCAAAAGGTTTGGGAATTCTTGAGTTTTTTGGGGGGTCATCATCATCAGTCTTTTATCGTCCGTCGATGAACTTAGACTTTCCCCAGGATTCGCCACAATTCCCTATCAGCACCAGTATTTTCTGAATTTGTCTAGTTCAGCTCTCCATCTTGCATTCTGTCTGCTTCGGTTTCACATATGATCTCCGCAGATCAACGATGTGAGTTATGATGTCTGTTGGTTGTCTGCCATTCTTGCAACATGGCCTGCCCATTGCCATGTTAGTTTTCTAATAGATTCTATGATACCTCGGACTTTCGTTCTCTTCCTGATATACTGTGCCGTCTTGTGATCTCTCCGTGTAAGGTTGAGCATGATTCTCTCATGCGCACGTTGCATGCTTGTCAGTTTGTGTGTTTGTCTTTTGGTTAGGTTCCATGTTTCTGCTCCATCAGTGACTATCGGGAGGATGAAGTGGTTGTATACTCTTCTTCTTAGGACTATTGAGATCGTCTTGTTTTTAGGGTTGAGCTTGCTCATGGTTCACTCCTCGGGTAAAAAATCAATTTTTTTAACACAAGAGTCTTACAGAGGCAACAAGTACTGTCGAAGTAGGTTACATCAGTTTTTAGATCGTTTTGGTTGGTAGACCGAATATATTTCTATATTTCACGTACACAGGTTACTCCTATGGAGCTACAGAGCTGAAAATTTAAGCATTTTAAACCTTATCATTTCTATTAAAAGATTATTTTAAGAAAAAAAAAACAGATTATCATTCGAGATTTCATTTTATAACGTGAGTTCATGCTAAATTGGTATCTTTTTTTCTACCTGGTGCAGTTCACGCCAATTTCTTGAAAATTCAGACATTTTAAAATTACCGCGAGAAAAGTAATGTATCCGTTGATCACTCCTTTTTCCAATTATTTGATTGATCACACCCAACGTGACATGCTGCCAAAAGGCATCGTTCACGTGACGGTCTTTATTGAGAAACTAACCTGACTAATATCTTTTCAGGTTATATTACAACTTTGATTTGATGGCTTCCTCTCATATATACATATATATATATATATATATATATATATGTATATATATGTATGTATATATATATATATATATATATATATATATATATATATATATATATATATTTATTTATATATATATATATATATATATGCATGTATATATATATATATATATACATAAGCTTACAATGGATGAGTTACCTCACTTGAGGAGCGCTCAACCCTGGTATATATATATATATATATATATATATATATATATATATATATATATATATATATATATATATATATATTGTGTTTATTCTAGAATGATAAAACCAAATGATGGTAGAAATCTTCCAAGTAAGGAGGTCCCTCTACTTTAGAAATGAGCATTGTTTACCTTGATGACTCGAAAAAAGTTGAATTGGATGAATTTAGACACACTGATCCGACTACACACGGGAAATACTCAATTATCTCAGCCACAACTTGTGATTTTTGTGGGAGACAGAGAGAGAACGGGCATCTGTAAACACATCTATCTATATCAGCCAAATATATTCATATCTATCCATCTATATATGTATCTATTTACATTGATCTACTGAATATATTCTCAGTCTGCTCATCACTATTCACTTATCTGTTTTGAGCTTTCCCCAATTAAATAATAGTTCATTGGCAGGTTCTGACAATGGATATTCATATCATATTCACGCATGCGTAATGCTCACAGATGATGTAACAAAATTGATGACTATTTTCTCGTTTTCAGCACGCCTCATTCAATGTAAGAATGATTAATCATTCCTTTTAACATTTGTGTAAATAATATTTTAATCGCATAGACGGCAGCGCGGGAAACTGGACATATATAGTGCTTTTAGCAATAGCAAGAAAAATTGATGACTGGTTTGTTTCTGTTTTGTTTCTCCCAATAATACGTACTTTAAAGCTTCCAAGATCCAAATCCAATGACACCTTTCTTTCTGACACACAGAAATGTACTAGAGTCAGCACAAAGAACAATTGTTCAGGATAAAATAAAGAGATAACACCGTACGAAATGAAAGAAGAGAAGAAACAAAGGGAAAAATGTTTTCATCAGCATTTTTAGTAATATAATCATTTCTGTCCTCACGGACCATGAAAACAACAATTGACGATCATGAAATCAGTCATAACGATGGAGCTACGGCGATGATGACACTGGCTCCAGAATGACGACTGTCTCGCTAAATACGATGGGGACACGTAGCTAATTGATCTGATATGAGAAGCGGAGAAAAAACTGTCACTTGAATAGAGCAATGATGAGAGAACAAGAGGCAAAAAGATGCCTTTGTTCTCGTCTATTTCCTTTTTGATGAGCAAAGATATTCAATTGGGAAAGGCGTAGGAAATCACAATGACAAGTACACAAATGAATAGATAACCCTTATCACTGATACACATTTAAAGACGAAAGCACACAAACACAAGAATACACACACAGACATACACACACACACACACAAACATATATATGTATATATATATATATATATATATATATATATATATATATATATATATATATATATCGTGAAATGTTGATTCGCTACACAAACTAGCTCATGTTTCTACCTTCTCCAAGCCTCATTAGGCGAATGATTATCTATTTTTTTATTCTAGTTTTGAGGAATTTGGTGATAGGTTGTGAGTGTGGTAGTAAGTGGTATGGGGTTATTCATTTTGTCAAGGGGTGTGAACTGGATTTAGGGGTCATCTCTGCAAGGATGCGTAGTAGTTACTAGGGGATAGGTCTTATGTAGACCTTGGTATTTTGGCACAGGGTTTTATTGCCCCTGTTGATATCTTCTGTGGCTCTAGTGGATGGTATTATTCTTAATTTTTGATTAATAATTTGTTTGAGCATATTTGGAGGTAGAAAATGGTGATAGGAAGTTCTAGGGATGATGGACATGGGAGGGAATTGTTTACTTTACTTTTTTGATTTATTAGTATGTGTCTTGCTATTATTTTTCATTCATTGATATATAATTCATATTATGCAGACATATCATTCAGACAGAACTGATTACATGACTGAATGATTACATCATTGATATATAATTTTTCATATATATATATATGTATGGTAAAGATTGTTCTTGTTCAAAACCGTCAACATAGGTTTCTTCAGTTTCCAAGTTGGTCTGGCTGGCTGGCTGGTTCGCTAGTTAAGTATGAATGTATCATATGAAGAAGCTGCACCATTGGAGCTTGAGTGCTGAAAGATTCAATATCTAATTCTTATTATGTCGAGGGAAATTTTCTGACTAGGACATCAATACTTATCTGTCTGTAAACACACATACGAATGCACGTGCATCATCATCATCATCATCATCATCATCATCATCTTCATCATCATCAGTCTTTTAACGTCCGTTGTTGGACATAAACTTTCCCGAGGATTCGCCACAATTCTCTATCATGGGTGTCGCAGAGTTGGTATTTTCTAAATTTGTCCGGTTCATCTCACCATTTTGTATTTTGTCGGCCTCGGTTTCGTATGTGATCCCTGGGGATCCCTGTTATGAGTCGTGATGTCCATCGGTTGTCTCATCTTTGCAACATGGCCTGCCCATTGCCATTCAAGTTTTTATTAGATTCTGCATTTATAAATAGATTTATCTTTTCATGTATGTAACACTAGCACACACACACACCATATATATATGTATATATATATATATATATATATATATATATATATATATATATATATATATATATATATATATATATATATATGTGGGGGGTGACCCATGAAAAGACCAAGGTTTAACTGGAAACGAATTAAAAGAACAAATATCAATGTGACATGTATGAGTTATGTATATAAGATAAAAAATAGACTAAATAAAATAAATAAATAATAGGAAATAATTTTTGAAAGTCTGATTCCAGCGCTGATTTCATTCCTCAGTCTTTTTCTGTCCGTTGCCTACTCTCTTATCAGCGTATTTTATTCAAAACATCCAGCATGAAAGCCCATCTCTATTTCCTCACCTTTCAAAAACATGATCCAAACATCGACCAAGTAAAGGCATTTTATTTTCTTCCCTATGCACGTATCATTGTGACATCATTTTTTAGGTGGTAGCAATTACACTTGTTAAACATAGAGATATGTATATGGAGATAATCTGCATCATCAAAGGTAGAAAAGTGAATGGCAAGATATAGGATTCCTTTTTTTTTTTTTTAAATACAATATCGATCTTTTGCTCATTTACGAGTTTGTTTCATGTACTAAAGGTAAAATAATCAAAAGAATAGAAATTGTACTTGGTTTTTAGTTACCAGGGGTTTCATATCTTCGAAAGCGACGCTCTAGCTCACTGGTCCTCGATATTTTCATCACCAATCCTGATTTAGTGGTTGGATCTTGTTTCCACAACCTCTTACAACTCCAACTAAATGAATAGTTTGAAATACGTACGGCAAATATGTGGAAAAAATCTTGTTTACCTCGATGTTACAACAAACACTTGTGAAGATAATTCCCAAAATAATTAGAGAGAAGTTCTTACGGTTTTTCTATAGACTTGCACCCGATTTTGAAATTACTCGTTCACCCTCCCAAGGGGGGCGTGCCTATCTAGTTAAGACACCGCTGCCTCGTCATTGATAAGAAAGCAAGTTGCTTCGAGGGGAAAAAATCCGAACGTTCAAATTTCTGTCAGTGATAAATAAACACTGCGTACGACAGGCCTCGCCTGCCTCTTCTCTCTTCCGCTACTTACCACAGGCATGCGCACTTCACACGTCTTGCGTATCGCATACCACGATATTTGTCACATCACGGCCCTACTTTCTTGATGATAGCAAAATGGAGACGGGAAGAAAAGGATGATCTTAGTAAGCAAGGGGAGGGGTGCGCGTCGGAAGTCCTGGTCGCTTAATGATACATTATGCACGCATGCGCATAACTCACAATTTTAAAATTCCTGTTTCATCCGCGACGGTAGTGACGTGGACTACGACCGTTTTGTCTATCGAGTTGCTACATTAATCATTATTTGGCTAAATCTGGCAACTTTGAAAAATCATGCCAATAAATATCTCCTATAACCGATTAGGTAGTTCGATAGAAGTAAATATTCCATTTCATTTATTAATTATAATTTGCTCTGGATTCTTAAAATACAGGCATTTTTTTAAATAAAAAAGCCTTCAATGGGTACATATATATATATATATATATATATATATATATATATATATATATATATATATGTGTGTGTGTGTGTGTGTGTGTGTGTGTGTGTGTATATATATATATGTATATATATATACATATATATATACACACACACACACACACACACACACACACACATATATATATATATATATATATATATATATATATATATATATATAACATCTAGAGTATATGAGATTAAACCGATTTTGGCCATTTTAATGACAGTTTTGACTATAAATGATAGACCGTACTTGGCAACACTGGTTGTTGGACAGGTATTTTGGAGAATTTTGTTGCTGTTGTAATCGAATTAGAAATCTCGTCTCACCGTTTCGTTGATTGTTTGGGAAGCCATCTTAAGGATCATAGGGGAGGGTATACTGTAGTTATGGAGACACGCAGTTAGATTTCTGGTGGGAATTCTTTTGTTATTAGCTGTTGTTATTGTTTTTAATCTATGCTTTAGCTGCGTTGGAATGTATTTGTGCCAGGGTGGTGGATCCTAGATTTTGATGGTTAGGGTTGGGGTCTAAATGAAACGATTAGCTTTCACAAATAAATACACGAAGGGAGAAAATCAAATACTGAAAACAATAAAGTGATAAGTTTTCCTGCATTCTTTACTTACTCATTTCAGCCATAAGTTTTTAGCACTAAAATTCACAAAAGAGTTAAGTGAATAAAAGAGAAGGAATTTTACTACAACAGAAATAAGAAAACTGTGAAGAATAAAACACAAAAAAACAATTTGATAATCATCAATGAAAAACAAAATTATATGATTTTATTTTTTAAAGTTTATGTCTGAACACTTGGGATAATTTGATTTTTTTTATTCTTAAAATTGCTCTATCGAGATGTTTTCAAAGAGGTCTGATTGCATTTTGCCTTGTCAGGAATGGATTCCTGACCCTACACCCACCCCGGAATCAGCGCTAGAAAGTGCATATATATCCATAGAGGAACCAAATTCACGTTGCAGACCGCTAGTGTACTTTTGCGCTACTTTTTATAAATAGAAAAAATGAACTTCGAATCATGATTTTTTTTCCAGTTTTAAGAAAGTGCAACCTTGCTTCGAGAATCTTGACTAAATTTCTATTTTAACACGGTTTTGAGAAATACCCTAATTCAATAAGAAACAAGAAAGAACTCATAGAGTGCACACGATTGACAATGCCATTCTAAGGGAAGTAATTGAGCATGGATCCGCCTAAAATTCACTCACTTGTCTAGTAACCCGTTACCTCTCCTTCTGCAGAACTTCAATTGTAATCCGTTGAAAGATTTTTATTTTTATCATCTCATATATAAATGAATACATATATTATGCTCTTCAATTGAAATATCGCACTCTGGTGGATGAAAAATTTCTGCATAAATAGATATATCGCTTAAATTGAGTCTTACTGACCGTCCAGTGGTAGGATATCGGCCTCCGGGTCCGAAGTGAAGGTTTCAATCCTGCCTCGCAGTACTGGATGGGATAATGGAAAGTCTATAGCCACACTGAAGAGATGTCATACATCAGAACAGCTGTCCGTGGATGACACAATAATATACATGTGCATATATATATTTATATATATATATATATATATATATATATATATATATATATATATATAATTACACACACACACAAATTTTTGTATGTACACACACATATATATATACATGGTAGATAGATAGATAGATAGAATTTAGCCGAATTTTGTAAATTCAGCTATGTTATGACAAGTTCGGCTATAATCTTTTTTTTCAAACATACAGGCCAGAACTTACGGCGATATCATGTGGTTTATGCATATAGATACGAGGTAGGTCAAGTAATTGTGCATAGAATCGCCCCAAAATTTAAACTCTTCTCCTGTACCCTATTGTACATCTTTCTGCGTAATATTATCTAAATTCATGCTGCACTTTTGGAGGTTCCGTGATAACAGACGGACGGAATGACAGACGGTTGGAAAGACGCGACCAAATACACATACCTCCAGAACTTCCTTGACCTATGTATACGAAACAACATAAAAGAATTTTGAAATTGAGAATAGTTTTAAAAGAAGAAATTTTCTGAAATATTGATACATTTTATCTTATCAGGTTACAGATATTTACAATTACTGTTTATGAAACCTGTGATATCATTGGTAGGATTCATCAGACGAATACATGCAAATTATTTCTTGATTTTATGATTGCATATACGGTAATACAACAATGTTTGCAAGAAAGTGGAAATGATGGATAGATAGATAGATAGATAGATATGGACTGAGATAGATAGATAGATAGATAGATAGATAGATAGATAGATAGATAGATCCAATACACTGCAGAATGGTCTTTAGACATACAGTTCCAAAACTGGAAGAATGTTGGCCAAAGATGAAAAGTTTTAGTACAATATTGTTTCAACATGTTTTGATTTTGCATTTTGAATTTGTATCTAACTTGGGTCAATTTTTTGAAACGTACAAATTCTAAAATAACTCTTTTGTGATATTGAAAACTTTCTGAACTCGATGTAGATAGATAGATAGATAGATAGATAGATAGTTCGATAGATAGATAGATAGATAGATAGATAGGGTGGATGAATGTATAGATAGATAGATAGATAGATAGATAGGGTGGATGAATGTATAGATAGATAGATAGATAGATAGATAGATAGATCGATAGATAGATAGATAGATAGGGTGGATGAATAGATAGATAGATAGATAGGGTGGATGAATGTATAGATAGATAGATAGATAGATAGATAGATAGATAGATAGATAGATCGATAGATAGATAGATAGATAGGGTGGATGAATAGATAGATAGATAGATAGATAGATAGGGTGGATGAATGTATAGATAGATAGATAGATAGATAGATAGATAGATCGATAGATAGATAGATAGGGTGGATGAATAGATAGATAGATAGATAGATAGATAGATAGATAGATAGATAGGATGGATGAAGGTATAGATAGATAGATAGATAGATAGATAGATAGATAGATAGATAGATAGATAGATAGATAGATAAATAGATAGATAGATAGATAGATAGATAGATAGATAGATAGATAGATAGAAATGAACAGTGATTGATAGATAAATAGATAGATAAATAGATAGATTGAAAGATATGAAGACTGAGACAGATAGATCGATCGATAGATAGATAGATAGATAGATAGATAGATAGATAGATAGGGTGGATGAATAGATAGATAGATAGATAGATAGATAGATAGATAGATAGATAGGGTGGATGAAGGTATAGATAGATAGATAGATAGATAGATAGATAGATAGATAGATAGATAGATAGATAGATAGATAGATAGAAATGAACAGTGATAGATAGATAAATAGATAGATAAATAGATAGATATATAGATAGATATATAGATAGATAGATAGATTGAAAGATATGAAGACTGAGATAGATAGATAGATAGATAGATAGATAGATTGATTGATTGATTGATTGATTGATCGATAGATGAATAGATGGAAGGTTACAATATTTCAATAAAACGAAGATATAATAAAGAAGAGAGGAGGGATGGGAGAAAAATTACTATTTTTGTTGTTTGTAATTTACTAACAAAATACAAACAAAACAAAACCAACGGGGCAAGAAGTATTCATTCGTCTCCCAACGAGGGCCAGATGTAATACGAATTTAGTTGCGGAGACCGTAGGCTTATGAGTGATGAGGGACAAAAATTGTGGAGAGAGGATCGACATTACAATAAATTAGAGGCAAGCATGCAAAAACCTGCCCTACCCAACGACAAATGGAAAGTTGGTCTATCTCAGGTGTTAAAAAAAAGTATTACGTGTATATCCAATCAGTGCTGCAGATCTGTTTTCGAGCCCAAGTAAAAGCGAGGGTTGCAGATTCTGAATTTCAAGGGAGGTAGACATTTTCCGATTGAATTACTGGTGCTGCATCTTTTTCTTAACTTTCACCCTCCAAAACTGCTAACCTTGATGAATATCAACTATGGTTTGACTTTAGAATGAGATGGTTGTATTTTTATATAATGAGTTTAAAGGAAAGTAGGTCCCACCTTACTAGACAATTGTGGCAGTGAAATTTTCCTTCAATCGTTATTTCCATAAACTTATTAAACCATACCAAGCCAATGTAAGTAGGTGTCAGCTGTAAGGTGCGATATGTGGCTTACATTCATTAATTCCCACGAATACAAGAGAGCGATTTTCAAGCCTACTCAATAGCTAGGATAACGAATGCTTATTTTAAAAATAACCCGTCCTCACTAAATATATCAGCACACCACAATATAATTTGCTCTATTTGCTTTCAACTGGTGTCAGAAGGTGATGTTTCACCCAATGTAAGAGCCAGTATTGTAGATGCAGATTTTCAAAAATGGACATTCCCCACTTGGAACATTAAGGCAATACAATCTAGGTAGCTCTATTTTTTTTATTTCACCTTGTGCCATACTGAGGTGAGTTTAATTATACGGAGGAAGCTGTTTATCATAATCATTGTTATTCATATCGGTCAGTCTATAAAACGTTTTTATAAATTAATTTGAAATAGTAACATTTTTTGTAGTATTACTTTATTTAGCTTGATATTTAGTTGTTTATAAAGAAATTGTAACACAATGATAGTTCAACAACAACTAGTTGAACCATGCTTCACTCGAAGCCAGAATTATAGAATCTACAGACCTCTGAAAAAGTGAGGTCTGTAGATCTTATAATTCTGGCTACGATGCACCGTCTCAGTTAATTAGAGTTCTCATACAGATAAACCAAAAAAAAAGAAAAATCCTAATATATATATATATATATATATATATATATATATATATATATATATATATATATATATATATAGTAGAATGTGGATTCGCTACACAAACTAACTCATGTTTCTGCCCTCATCATAAAGAAGCAGAAACACAAGCTAGTTTG
>OY735239.1:2593804-2601304 GCA_963457665.1 Thysanoteuthis rhombus | reverse complement strand
ACTCATCGACTGATAGCTTGAATAAATTAATTCTATCAAATGTTCCTAGTCCGCTAAATCCTGAAATTTTCGGTGGCCGATATTATTGAACAGACCGACCGGAATTTCAACCAATCCTTAAAAGAATTATAACATCGGCTACTGTCCAATGAAAGATCTTCAGAAATGGGATCACTGCTACCATCTAAAAGTGTTCAGAGTTAATACTCATATCATAATCTACCAAATTATGGATTCGGTTGGATTTTGAAATCTATACATTGTCACCGATTGAGTTCATGGTCACGTAGCCGATAAACTCTCCAGATACGGTGATGGACCAGTAGTTTTAGAATTATTTCAGTCTCATTCATCCTCAAGTCTTTATCCCAAAATTTCATTCACCCACGAGTGGATTTACTTATATTTTCAATAATGTTTATCTTATTCTCTCCGGTGTATAATTTCATACACTATTCGTTCCCCCAAAAGGTTCAGTTAAAATGAACTTGCTTGCTTGGATAGAGTAGTTTACTCGGATGGTGTAATGGTTAGTTTGTCTATCTTAAACACTGAAAGTCCCGGATTCGATTCCCAGTATGAATGAGGACAGGTGAAAAAATCTTCATTAAAACGAATTTTCCAGTGAACTTAGCAGTTAATTGAATACTCTCAAAGCTCTGTGATTAGTGTTGAGGAATCCCTTTGGTCCCAAGGCGATCTGCAAAGATCGTGGACATGAAAACTTATAAGAATAGAGTCCTGATCTCAACCAGACTCGAAACTTGCAAGGATCACAAAGCTGCCACATGCAAAAGAAGCTGAACCTTTGTACTCCAATAAAATTTGCCTCTTTGAGCACGACCTTTACTTTAATTTGGGAAATGCTCAACATTTTTCAAATGAAAGATAAACATCAAATTTCCTGTTCTGATGTTATCCAAAAAAATGATCGTTTACAAACTACTTTTTCAGTATCATCATCAGCAATTTAGCGTCGGTCATTGAATATAGACTTCTTCCCAAATTGATCAGACCTCTTTACGATGGGCGACATAGAATCAGTCCTCTCTTGGGATCAGTGCTATGAGTCATGATGTCCAGTGGTTATCTGACATTTTTGATACCACTGATATTTGGGTTTTTTAATGGTACCTATGATTTTCTCTAATATACTGTGCTGTCTTACAATCTCTCAATGTGATGTTTATCATGATTCTCTCATGTGAACGTCGCATGGTTTTGAGTTTTAGGGCCAATATTTTGGTTAAGTTCAATGTTCCAACTTCATAAGCAACAATTGGACGGATGCAATGGTTATGTACCCTTCTTTTTAGGCTTAATGGGATTCTCGTCTTTGAAGCTTAGAGAGAATATCTGAATAAACACGTCTTTCAACCTCCATGTTTCATTCATGCCTCTAATTTCATTCCTTTTCAAAATTATTTCATTCGCTCCTAGATGAATCATTCACCAGTTCAAGTGGCCCTAGTCCAAGAAGACACGCACATTTGGCAGCATGTCGTGTCGGGTGTGATCAATTAAAAATAGGAAAAGGGGTGATCAATGATTGAGTTACTTTTCTCGCCTTTCATTGAGCAGTGATCATCTACAAATGTCTGATTTTAAAAAAACCACCATGAATGCTGCTGGACACCAAGTAGGTGATCGATTCAGCATGAACGTAGCTAAATGTATAGATTTCCAGCCTTCTAGCCCCATCGATGCAACCTATAAGTATAATACGCATATAGCCAGCCAGCCTGCAAGGCCAAATTTAAAACTGAATTAACCCTTGTTGACAGTTTTTGCAACAGATTTGCATAAGAGTTTTGAAACTTCCTGCGTTAAAAGGTTTTTTTCACATACAATATAATTTTATTGTAAATTGGTCGCTTAGTCCACGCTTGTTTTGGTTTTTGCTTTTCTTCTTCAAATTCAGACCTCTTTAGTGAGGCTAAAGAAGTCACTTATCCATTGATCACCATTTTTTCCAATTTTTTTGTAAATTTGGCACCCAAAACGTGGCATGTTGCCAAAAGATATTGGGTACATGACGGTTTCTATCGAGGAACTAACCAGACCTGCTTTTTTGTTCTCGTTTTGTTGGGGGCATTTTTTTTCTCCGTGGTTCCCCCACTTCCATCGCTCTCGTAAAGCGGTTGTTTTTATTTTAGACACAGCTGTGGCTGTCATAATTCATAAGCTTTTAGTTCTTCCGCCCAAATCCGCTGAATTCTGACATATCTAAACTGTACTTTTAGATTCATTTCTGCTACACTGGTAAAACGGTAGATGCCATTTCAAGAAAAACAAGAAGGAGAAAGGGGAGGGAGGTGAAGGAAAACGAGAAGGACAAGTTGGTTAGAAAAGAAAAAGCATGTGAAGAAGAAGAAAAGAAGAAAAAGAAGAAGAAGAAGAAGAAGAAGAAGAAGCAAGTGAAGAAGAAGAAAAAGAAGAAGAAGAAGAAGAAGAAGGAGGAGGAGGAGGAGGGAAAAGCATGTGAAGAAGAAGAAGAAGAACGAGAAGAAGGACAAGAACGAGAAGAAGGACAAGAACGAGAAGAAGAAGAAGAAGAAGAAGAAGAAGAAGAAGAAGAAGAAGAAGAAGAAGAAGAAGAAGGAGAAGAAGAAGAAGAAAAAGAAAAGACAGGAAAAGAAGGAAAACAAGAAAAAAGAGAAGAACAAGAAGAATAAAAGCAAAAACAAGGTCAGAAAAGAAGAGGAAAGGGAAAAAAGAAGAAGAAAGAAAACAAGAAAAAAGAGAAGAAATAAAGGAAGAAGAAAAATAACATTAACACCAAAAAGGTCAGAAAAGAAAGCAAAAAGGAAGAAAAAGAAGAAAAAGAAGAAGAAGTCAGCAGATAAAGGAAATACAGATAAATGAGCCCGTCTGCTGCGAGGTCAAACTTCATCATTCCTTCTTCCGTTGCGACTAATGATCATAACTGTAAAATTTGTACTGTATATATAATGAAATAATTCGTAGATGGGTAAGACTTGTCAGTTTGTGTCATTTACCAATTACAGTAAGGAAATATAAATTGTGTAAATGCAATCATTCATTGGGATGAAATGATACTTTGATCATTTGTAACAGACATTTTCAGGGGATCAAGTTCAAATAATGAAAGATTGTATCGTTCGTACGTTAGTACCATCGTTATCTGCTTATAGCCTCATCCATATTATTGCAGAATGAAAAACACACGGACATTTGTAAATAAAAACAACTCCCGGCTTGCCAGACCTGTCAAAGCCTCGCTCTGCCAACGACATCTGGTATACCCAAATGGTCACCTATCCAGGTACTGACAAGGCTTGATGTTGTTAAACTTGGCTCATCTTACGTGAACTAGTGTATCCAAGGTGATTTGGCCGTAACCCCTCAGCCTTGAGGAGAGTTTCCCTAAACCCTAGGCCTTGTGCTGAGTGCTTAGTGCCTGATTTCCGATAGATCAAGCCACGGCCTTCTGAACCAGGGTTAAGCACTCTACCACTAGGCCTTGATAGTTGGTCATTGAAATAGAACTGGCGTTCAAATCCAAATCATGAAAAATGTTACTGATGATGATCGTAAAGGCTGGATGAATGATGGTGGTTGAGGTGGCAGCGATCTGTTTCATGCCTAAAAAAGGCATCGTTTTTACTTCTTCATTTCACGAAAGTAATTCAAAAAATGTCAATTTTTAGCTCTATGTATGCATACCAATTTCAGGATGAATATTTAATTTGACGATGCGATGTCGTCCAGATTACGTTTGTTTGAAGGCGAGAAAAAATGAAAAAAAGGAAAAAAGGCTGAACGGCCATATTTCATGAATCACCTCACGTGCTCGACGATTGATCACGTGACATCGTATGCAGGGGGGTTGGGATTGGGTGGGGGACAGAACAGAGACCTAAATGCAAAATCAGATTTTTTTTTTTCCAGCTATATTCGGCTGGTTATATCTCAATATTCTATCTGAAATAAGCAATAAATAGAAACCGTAACACCAGAACTGTCACTAAAACCATCAATATAGGTTCTTTCAGGTTTCAAGATCTCTTAGCTGACTGTCTTGCTGGATATGTATGGATGGATGGAATTATTTATATACGTATATATGTATATACTTATGTGTTAGGCGTGCGTGAAGGTTGCATGGATATAGTCGGTTAAAATCTAAAACATAAACTCCTATTTATGTTAAAAGGAAACTTTTTCGTTTTTTGAAAATTCATCCCTATGATCATTTTTCGTGGTGTGTTCGATTCACTTTGTAATTTTATGCTAAATCGGTCTCTCTGTATCTGATAGCGTTCACCTCTGTTCTCTCTTAATTCAAGCTTTCTTAGTGAAGTCGAGATGTAACTCATTCATTGTTCACACCATTTTCTAATTTTATTAAATGATCATCCCCAGCACGGCATGCTACCAAAAGACATTGATTGTATGACAGTTACTATAGAGTGACATACTTTACCTATTCTTTTTCTTCTTTAGTAGTAATAGAATAATATTTTTGATAAAATCAGTGATATGCTAATGAAGTGACTGTTGATTAAATCGCATTTATTTGGTTAACAATATGTTATATTTTCCTAGATTTCAGATATATATATCTAAGATCTCTATATGTTTAACTCAATTTTGGAAGTAAACATTAAAATAAATTTGGCTTAGCAATTTTCTGTGGGTTTCATCATCCGCGTAGTGTTTTGCAACTTACCTACCGCGGATGATGCGGTCCTGCACTGATGAATTTGCAGTGACTGCTGATTACCAAACATTTTTTTACTCCTAATGAAATACCGTCTACGACCAATCTAAACTATCCACGGGTAAACACAGGTTTCTCCAGTTTTTAAGTGGCTTCCTCACTCACTATCGATATATGTGTGTCATGTGTAAAGGCCACAGCCGAGGAAATTGGAAATTTTCTCCTTTTTCTGTTTAGAAAAAATCCTTTTCTTGTATTCAGAAATTACCCACTACAATATATTCATAGAATTAGGTCCCATTTGCAATGTAATTCTATGCTAAATTGATCCCTCAGGTTAGGTCTGGTAGCATTCTAGCATGTTTATTTATGATTCCGGACTTTTCAAATGATCACTGCTTGCCTAAACCCATTTTTCGATCTTTTTAATTGATCATCCCCAACCCAATAGAAACATTGGATATGTGATGCTTTCTAATGAGTGACTAACCAGACCTTATTGGATAACCCCAGTTCCTTATCCACAAAATCTCAAGATCTGGCAGTTTTTGTTTGTGTGATCCCAGAATATTGCGACAACCATTCAATGTTATCTCTAACCTTTCAAGCCACTGTCCGTTGGTTAAACACTGATAAGGGTTAATACATATATATATATATATATATATATATATATATATATATATATATATATATATATATATATATATATATATAAAGGTTTCTCAGCTGAGGCGATATCACCATCTGAAGGGCAATTTCATCTTTTTGGTGGATAGTGAGTAAGTGTGAATAAGATGGCGTGCTTTCAGAAATGTTGGTGGGCGATATAAGATTTTGTGTTTTAACGTTTATAATTGATAATAAAAATGAACCAACGGCAACATTCCCAATTATTAATTTACCAAGCAGCACATTATGTAAACCTAATGTGTCATCCCTCACCCTATACACTTGACACAGGAATTGCATAGGTGCTCTCTATGAAGTGTATTATGTACTAAGCATTTGACGCTATTACTTTCTGTTCATTAAAACAGTGAAAGCTTTTTTTAAACTGTATTTAAGAGTTGAAATCTTAATACCCTTTTGAATTTTTTGTACATGGATGAGCCAAGAAAGCTTCCCATGTGGAAGGCGGTGGTGATATAAAAAAAAATCAAGGACCCCTGGTATAGATCAAAGCAAATTGAACCACGATTTTAAGGGGTCAGGTTAAATCGGATTATCCAATTACTTTGGGTCCTTCATGGGGGTTAATGATTGCTATTCTTCTATCATGCATTGTGTTTTATTGGGTTACGTGGTACGACCAGCAGGGAGCAATCTGCGACCTGACCTCTCAAAGAAGATCCAAGACTTTCCCAAGGGCAATATTGCAAAGTGAACAGAAACTAGCTCTGCTGGAATTCAAATTTGGTTCGATGATTCCATTTT
Source organism: Thysanoteuthis rhombus (assembly GCA_963457665.1). Lineage (NCBI taxonomy): Eukaryota > Metazoa > Mollusca > Cephalopoda > Oegopsida > Thysanoteuthidae > Thysanoteuthis > Thysanoteuthis major. The sequence continues at coordinate 2,595,183 of OY735239.1, read as the reverse complement.
GCGATTTAACCGATAAACCAACTCGAGATCTCCTTTTGATGTGAGTGCAGAGAACATCTCCGACCTCCAGCGAATGCTAGATGAATAGAATGAGGTAAGCGAAAAGAGTCAGCCCTCATCTGAACTCCAGCAAAACAAAGGTCATGTGCAATAATCACGTTGGAAATGAACACACACCGATGAAAATTGGAAACACCGGACTGGTGAAAGTAGACCACTACATCTACCCAGGACAACCAATTCTCATGAAATCCACAAAAAAAGAAGGGAGCAAACGAGCAATCAATCTAGGATTGCAAGCGTCCGGCAGGGCAAGCTCAAGGACATGAAAATCCCATTAGTGCTAAAAAAGAAGAGTATACAACTAATGTATCCTCCCGATAGTCACCTATGGAGCTGAATTGTGGAACCTATCAAGTTACAGCCCTCAAACTCAGAACATTGCACATGAAAGAACCACACAGAGAGATCACAAGACAACACAATGCATCAGGGGAAAAACAGGAGTGAAACATCACAGAATCTATAAGAAAACTCAAATGGCAGTCGGTTGGCCATGTGTCGAGAACAGCAGATAACCAATGGACATCAGAATTCACAATATGGATCCCTGGAAATCACACGTGTAAGTGACTCCGACAAAAGACATGATGGACGGATGAACTAGACAAGTTCGGAAAGTATCGGCTCCGCGACGCCCATGATAGATTTTTATACACACTTCTGCATTGTACAATCGACAATATGTTCCAGTCTTTTATGCTTCTCGATATTTGGCAAAATTTTTTTTTTTTGGATAAACTAAGATTCATCCTAGGTAGGCTAGGCATTCAAGGAAAAAATCCAATCAGTTTTGAAAATAACGGTCTTCAACTAATACGGTCTTCTGATTGTCACTTGACAGAGAATTGAAACCAAATCAGATGCTTTGCTCTCACAGATATATGTAACGTGTAGAAGACAGTGTAATGCTTGACATCACATGTAGGGATTTTTAAAAAAACAGCACGGTATATTCGAGAAGAAAGAGAGATAAAATAGAATCTATCAAAAATACAGAATGGCAATGTTGTGAGAATGCAAGACAATCAATGGACACCATGACTCAAAACATGGATCCCAAGACATGTAGAGAAAGTGGCCGGCTAAAAATACAATGACGAGACGATTTAGACAAATTCAGGAAGTATCGGCTCACGGTGGAGGGATCTATTGAATCTTGGTAAGTGTACGTTTAACGACTGACATCAAAAAGCTAATGATGATGATGATGATGATGGTGATAAGGAGTGAAAGGGACTGAGAGTGGGTCGGGGTTAGAGATGTAACAATCAACAGTGTTGGCAATAATATCGCCTACCTGAGTTCGAACCCCAATC
>OY735239.1:2556304-2588804 GCA_963457665.1 Thysanoteuthis rhombus | reverse complement strand
CTACATTGGGAGTTCCAATTGGGTCAAGAGATGTTTATTGCATGTCTTGCATTCTTTAAAGCTGGGTTTCTGATATTCATAAATTCTCATAATTGAGTCATTGTTTATATCTAAAGATTGAAAACTTGTTAGGCCAACTCTGCATTAATCCATGGTAGTTATTCTTTTCCGTGATCAAATTCATTCCCTGAATTTTTGAGTGAAACCTTTTATTGTTTGAAATGTGTGAGGAATCTTTGCTGGTTTCTTTCGGGTTCCACAAATAGAAAGATAAAACAATGAAGGATGAAGATCTTTATTTTCTTCCTGTAGACGAATGTTGCGTAGATTCAAACTTAATGACATGAGAACTCCTAATAAAAGCTGAAAAATACCATACTCAGTCTTTTTTATACTTTGAATATTGGAAAATATGTACTGGAATTACTGAATTCCCTGTCACCTGTGATTGAATTGTCTTAACCTGGACGTATGTTCAATCAGACGTAGGTCAGTCAGATATAAATCGATGTATGATTATGTATATTGATCTGCTGCCATTTTCTTTACCTTTTGCCCTTCCTGACCCCTTTCCTCTCCTTCCTTATTTCTTCAATGAAGTAATCCAATCCTTGAGACTTTTAATTAGTCTTTCTTCTAGTCCAGGGATATAATTATATCCTTTGACATTTACATTGACTTGAAATGATAAAATCTTATGCAAATGTCATTCGTTCTCGCTTTCAAAGTATACCAAGTGAATCGTGTAAAGATAGATAAGGCCACCTGGATTTGACACAGATATAATATATGTTATATAAGAAATACTTATTTTTCTATTCATTTATTTAGAAACAGTCAACCAAAGCTGCCAACAAAGGTTTCTTCAGTTTTCAAGTTGGTCTGACTGGCTGGCTATATATAGCTATACGTGTACGACCCCACACGAGCTCGCAAACATTTCCCTGCTAAAACTATGGACATTGAGATTTATACTCATGCACATACATATCATCACATTAACGAACACTCACACAAACACATATACACATATTCAAAGGCTAGCACATACAATCATTTGCAGTGCACATGTCACTAGTGCAGTGGGAATGAAGATGCACCACATTCTGCTAGAGAGCATTCCGAGATTATATTAAAGCTGAATGAGAATCGGTTCATATATAGCTTGATGCAGGAAGTGACTGTAAATGTCCCGAATCTGCACCTAAATTTAAAAAGTGAAACATAAAGTCTATATAAGATTGAGTGGCACAGTAGTTTACGCATAATACTTTTGGCCAGTTTGATAGAAAGAAAAAATATATTTCCTTGCATTTGATACCCGAAACCTTTATCATCTTAAAAGGATATGTGGGCTTTTAACCTACACCGATACTTAATCAATTTATCCCAAGCCAATGGCCAACTTTCCAGCAATATGTCATTCGAAATCATTGAGAACTGTGAGAGATAGTGTGCAAACAAAGTGAATGCACCGATGTATGAGCCGTATCTCTTAGTCGAAAGACATTACAAAGACATTACCCAAAATTTGATTTACTCTTACTCATCCCATAGTTTACATTCCCAGAGAACATCATCGGAATCCATTAAGACCTTCTTGAGTTTTTTATGTGGACTAACAGATGGACATAAGTGAATACGTATACGTCTTCCAACTTCCTTGGCAGTGGTCAGGGACGGCCTTAGGGTTTGATGCTCCATGGAGTATAAAATTATCTTATCAGAAACAAGCAACATAGTCTAGATAGATTTTACAACTTTTTTAAACTTATTTTTCTAGCTGGCTATGCATAATTGTAATGGAACCATAGAAGCCATAGGATATTTAAACATTTACTCTTTACTGTGCTTTGCCCAAACTCACATGGAGTGATCACAAGACAGCACAATATATCAGAAAGAGAACAGGGTTCAGAGACCTCATAGAATCCATTAGAAAACTTAAATGGCAATGGGCCGGTCGCGTTGCAAGAATGAAAGACAACCGATGGACATTACGACACACAACATGGATTCCCAGACACCACATGCGAAGATGAGACCGACAAAATACAAGATTGAGAAATGAACTAGACAAATTCATAAAATACTAGCTCTGCAACGCCCATGATGGAGAAATGTGGTGGATCCTGGGGAAGGTTTATGTCAAACGACTGACGTTAAAAGAATGATGATGATGATGATGATGATGATGATGATGATGATGATGATGATGATGATGATGGAATCCCCACAAAAAACAAATGGTTGATTGCTTTTCATTCTCGCTTGTATTTTGGTAAATTCGATATTTTTTAATGATCACAGTCAAACAGAAGGCGAAAGAATTAACTCATTCATTGATCATCCTTTTATCCAATTTTGCAATTGATCCCCTCCCTAACATGACGTTGATAGCATGACAGATTCTACCGTGTGACTATCCAGACTTGTCTTACTTATTCATTCGTTTTACAGTGAGAAAACTAAATAAATAGGGATGAAAGGTCACGTCAAGTTCCTCTGTCAATTGTTTCTCTGAGTTTCTCTCCAACAGAAAGTATTTAACTGTCAGATATTCTTGAAAGATTTCATTCAACGTCGGGGAATTTTCTCCATTTTGACCCTTTTTATCCAGTTTAGTTTCTTCATTTGTCCACTTTTTCATTCCTTTTTGTGAAGTCTACAGCCAAGCCAATACATCACCCCAATAGTCACCTATGGAGCTGAAATACGGAAATTAACCTAGAGACAGACTCGCAAACTGAGAAACATGCAACGCACACACGACAGAATAATGCACAATCTCACATGGAGAGATCACAACAAAGCACAGTATATCAGAAAGAAAGGGGGAGTCCGAGACAATCAATTGGGAAAATTAAATGGCAATGGGCTGGCCATGTAGCAAAAATGACTGAAAACCGATAGACATCACGACTCACAACATGGATCCCCAGATATCACATGCGAAACTAAGGCCGACAGAATACGACATAAGGAGATTAACTGGGCAAATTTAGAAAAAAAGGCCACGATAGAGAAATGTGTCAAATCCTGAGGAAGGTCTATGTCCAACGACGGACATTAAAAGACTGATGGTGATAATGATGATGATGTTCTAACATTCCAATATCGCTGACATCATTTGGGCTTAATATACAGCTGATAGTGGTATGAAATTCACAGAGGCGTAGATGTAATAACTAACTCATAACTGTAATATCCTCAAATCATCAACATTGGTCTGCACGCAAAATGAATCCCCAGGAAAATTACGTAATCATAAGTGGTCTGGTTAATCATTCAATGAAAACCGTCATGAGACTGACGTCTTTTGGCGCAATGCCATGATGAGCATGATCAATAACAGGATTGGAAAAAGTGGTGATCAATAAGTAAGTTACTTCTGTCGCATCCTGTAAGAGTACTGAAAATTTTGTTTCCCACCAATCAAGCATGGATGCTCCTGAATGAACCTTAAGAGATCAATTTAGCATAAACTCACATTATAAATTGAAATCCGTCCTTCTAAAACTGTATTTCAGGTAAAATTTAAAAAAACGAGAAGGTTTTTTCCAAACATATTGGAGTGTGAATGATTAATTTTTTAGCCCTTTAGCTCCATTAGTGCGGTCTGTACGCATGACATATACATAACCAGTGAGCCATCAAGCCAGAATCACTCGAAAGCTAAAGAAACCTATGTTGACAGTTTTGTTTGACGGTATCTAACAGTAATGACGGTTTGATCAAAAAGGAGCCAATGCTTCTAAGGCCGTTTTCCTGGGGCTGGAGTCAAAAAGAGCACCCCGCACGAATCGGGCATTTCTACCGAGGGCAAATGGTTTTCAAATTTGGAACCTTATAAATGCTCAGGTTGGGTCACAAATTACACGCTCCTTTGTCCCTAACCTGATAATTGGCATCCAGATATATTTTGGTCCCTTCCCCAAATATGTCCTTTACCCTCACTCTCCGAAAGCCCCAGGACTGTTACTGTCAACTTAATCGAGATCTCTTTTCGTGTTCAATTTCTACGAATGTCGATAATCATACCGCCAAGAAGCCGACTGGTCAACTCTTGGCAATTTGATTTATTATAGTGATACAAATAGGTGGGGAGTGGAGGGGGCAGGTTTGGTCAGTCACTCATTAAAGAACCGTCACATGAGCAATGTCTTTTGGCAGCATGCATTGTTGGGTGTGATAAATAAAAATAAAAAAATAATATCAATAAATAGGTTACGCCTTTTGCAGAACAGTATCACTGTAAAAGTCTAATTTTTTTCAAATGCAAACGCTCATAGGCACAAACTCAAGTGCTAATTCAACATAAATTTACATTTTAAATTGATCTTCTCCCAGAACGAATAAATACTGCTTTGATTTCCTCGATACAACAAAGAGTAAATGTTTAAATTTTCAGTCTTATAGGTCCACCAGTGTGGTCGGTACACATGACACATAGAAAGATGGATAGATAGATTGATAGATAGATAGATAGATAGATAGACCCATCTGAAAACTAAAGGAACTTACATTGATGTTGACTGTGGTGACAGTTTTGGTTGATTGTTTCTAATAAAGAGGGACTCATTTGCATCGATACGATGGGGCATAAGTAGACAGGAAAAGGTCAATATTCTGGCCAATTTATACTATACAGATGGCTTATTAACTTATTGATGACCATAGCCAACAAAGCCAAATAATCAAGCCTAGCTTTGACTCTCTGAACATGCATATAAGTTAAAATGCAAATACAGTACTATCCCGATTAGTGCTACCTCACTTTGCGCTCATTCACTATAGAACATTTTGTAAATCTGAATTTTTTTTCCTAGAAGATTGGGCCAAGAAATCTAGGTGCGTATAATCTACGGAAACCTAATTGTTATACATGTTTGTAACAGTGGTAGCGAACAAAATAATGTTCCAACAGGAATGTCTCCATAAATATCACTTACTTTCGGATATAATGAATCTACTTACTAAAGTAACAAGCACGGATACACACACACACACACTCGTGCACATATATATAAATATATATATATATATTTTTATATATGTGTATATATATATATATTCATATATATATATATATATATACATGCATACCTACATACACATATATATATATGTATGCATACATGTATATATATATATACATATATATATATATATATATATATACATGCATACATACATGCATACATACGTACATATATATATATACATATATATATATATATATATGTATATATATATATATATATATATATATATATATATATATATATATATATATATATATATATATATATATATATATAATTGTATACATAGGATAATGCACTTTCATTTTCGAACCTTTACCTTTAACAGGGTAAAGGTGGATTATCTATGGTATGATATTATACGGGGCGAAATATAGTATTTTTGGTGATAAATCCACTTGTGTCATATTCCCCAACGGATAAAGTTCCACATCATACACAGTCACCGAAATACATGAATGTTTTGTACTTAATGTGCAATATGTATGGGAACAAAAACATCAAGAAAACAATGCGTGAACATTCTGCCTACTGTTACTATAACAACAGTCTTGAGAAGATTCTCATCCAATATTTGGTCAGGTGAAAAAAATAAAAGGAACAGAAAAGAAAAACTTTTATAGAAAAAATGCCGATATACATTGTTTTTTTCTCCAATTTCTATGACATCGTCGGAAATTTTTTTATCATTTTCTGAATAATGTAATTTCAATTTCCTAATGTCTGATCGGATTGTTTTGTTTTTTTAATTTTTATATCTCCGTCAGGGAATTTTTCAGATTCTGTTCATGATCTAATTCCATATGGCCATTAAACAGGGTCCAGTATTACGTTATGATTGTGAAGTAAATTGAACCCCCCTACTCAAAACATGACGTAAGAAGCGGAAACTATCCATTTTGGTTTTATTCTTCATGTTGGAACATTTTGAATATGCATGGCTGAAAGATTCTTTCTACCATATCCTGAAAATCGATTCCAAATATATTAGGGATGAACCGACCTAGCATCTGACATTAATATTGAGATACGTGTGGATGCATCAAATAAACCTGGACACACACAGCCACACCGACCCACCCACAGCAACCCACCCACACACACACAAGCATAATAATTTATCATATAGTGATATGCATCGGCACTGCGTGATATTTCACCAGATCCGCCATATTAGATTTGAGATAAGATATACCTCAACACAATCCATTTTATCTTATTGAGGCTCAACAGCTCAACTTTAACATCATTTATTTTGAAATAATGAGGATGACCTCTAACTTGGAGTCCAGTAGCAAATCAAAGTCAGCTTTTATGGAAATGCTATCTATGCTATATCATAACGACCCCGTGAAGCACTGTTTCACTTGACGCTGTTTCGTTTAGGCCTGCATTTACAGCGCTAATCGAGATATTACTATACTCTCCTCTTTTTTATCACTTATGTGACACTCATATATAATTAATTTATGACTGATATTTCCCTGAACTTAACTCCAGTTCCCTTACATTTGCGACTATCTCTCCATCATTATTCGAATAAATAGATGAAAACTCTCGTAAGCGAAAAACTGCGTAAAACTAAAAACGACCCAATCACATTCAATTATTATTGGAAAAGAAATTCTTCGAAAAATAGTGATGATGGTATTTGGTTGGGGGTTTTGGGGGCACAAGAACCTTGGGTGTAGAATTGAAATGAAAGGGTTTTTAACTGTCTCCACGACAACTAGGGAAACAAACACTGAACGTTATTTCTGATTTTCACTTTTTTATGTAAAAGTGAATTCGTGGTGTAAAGTGAAATTTTGAAAAGCAATTGATACATGTATTCAATGGTTTTTTTTCTTCTGCTTTTGGCTCATTACTCACTGTAAAATAACGGTTTGAGTAATTGCGATAAAAACCAACTGAAACCATTCCATTACTTCTTTTTATCCCCTAAAACAAGCAACGGTAGAGATAAAATTATTCTAGTGGTGAATTTAAAAAAAAAAAGCATCTATCCTAAGAGACATAATAGAGGGGAGTGTGCGTGTGTGCAAAAGTTTAGGTTTTTGCAACGAACCTTTTGGAGTGTACAGCGTCCAGATACAAAGAAACATGAATATTAGTAGACATGAATTACCAGAACAGAGTTTAAACCGGCATGTTTTGGATAGCGGTGATTACGTTTTCATTGTTTCTTCTAATCTAGAAACTGCTAAACCTTATTCGCTTCAATCAACTAATTCTGATTATTTCATCTTGATTTGATGATCAGTTAAATTTTCGTTTTTTCCATCTTGAAGAGCTTTTGGTTTGCACTTTAACCATCAGTCAGCATTTTGGGTTTCCTATCGTTTGCATAATTCCCAATGTAGTATGGTTCCGACTCATTCGTATCTGCTCTTGTACACCTCCTGAGTTAGTTTCCTAAATTAACTTAATATACGACCGAAGGTGACATTACTGACACTGCATTGGCAATACTTGCTATTCTGTTAAAGGACAAGGAAGAAGAGAAAGAAACACAGTTATAATGGAAGTAACAGAAAATGAGATGAAGAAAAACCCAGTCATAAATAAGAAAGATGAAAAGATGACGACGAAGAAGAAGAAATAAAACACTTGCTAAAAATCAGAGAAGGAGAAAAAAAAACATAGTAAAATTGATAAAGAAGAAGACGCAGTAATATTGAGAGCAGATCAGGAAAAGAAGAATAAATACATAGTTTTAATGAAGAAGAAAGGAGACGTAGAGGAAGAAGAAAAAAGAAAAAGAAGACGAAGATGGGAAAGAAGAAAGCGAAGAAAAACGTGTTATTGATTGAAATCGGAGCGCGAATAAAAGTGGTAATAATCTGCGCGTGTAGATCATTGTGATATCACTGCTATTGGTCGTAATTACGTCGTCGGTGATATTATTAGGTAATCTGCCGTTGAACCGCTGGCCGTTGGCAGCCTCTCTGATGTTGCTGTTCTTAGAATGAAGCCAATGTCCGGATGAGGCCCGTGATGAACGAAATGGGCGATCGGCCTTTCGCCCGGCCGTTTCTATTGTGAGGGGTCAAGCGCGTTGAACCGCACGTCCGACTTTAGCCAAATGGTCAGAAGGGCGAATGAGGCAGGAGACCGTTGAATAAGGCCATCACACAACTGCATTTCCCTAGATATTAAGGTTATCGCTGTGTGAGGATGTCGGTGCTGGAAAGGATAATGGAATTTTGGTCGGTGAGTAGAACTGGGTTAGGACTCGGGGCACTTTGACCATTGTGGTGGATTTTGCGTGATATTCGAGTTATCACCAGGGTAATATGGATTGCTGTGAAATGAGTAGTGATATTGGTGGCACTGATGGTATAATGGTGATGAAGATGGTATTCGTTTAGATGCATCGGAGAATTTACCTCTTGGGTATGATGGATTCTCTAAGCAAACGAATGCACTGACTGCTGAAAGGGTACAAAGATCGCGTGTGTTATCTATCTTTCTGCAATATAAAATATAAAGGTTATCTCCATGTGAAGATGTTGGTGTTGGAAATAATAATTAAGTTGAATTGAGAAAAAAAGGGCCAGATTTGGATTCTGGGTATTTTGACCATTGCGGTGAATTTTGAATGATATTCGGTGTATATGGATGGTTGTGGAATAAAAATATTGGTGGTGGTGTTGATGGTATATTCTTAGCGATAAAAATGATATTTGTTCGGATGCAACGAAGAGTTTAGCTTTTAGATACGGCAGATTTGGAAATAAATGACTTTACTGATTGTTGAAGGCATATAAAAGTCATAGGTCTCATTTACTTTCCTGTATTCCCCAAAATAGTAAAATTATAACCGTATGAGGATATTGGTGTTGTAAATAATGATAGAGTGTTATTGAGAGAGACACACCCTTACAAGATTAATATCATTTGGGCCATTGTGGCAAATTTTGCATGGTATTCGAATTATCACCGGAATAATGCCGATAGCAGTGAAAAATAGTAAAATTGATGGTATTGATGGTATGTACATGGTGATGCGAATGGTATTTATTGAGATGCAATAAAGAGTTTACCTTTTGGGTACAGCAGATTTTAGAAGCAAATGAATGCACTGACTGCTGAAAGGTACAAAGATTGAACGCTGGCTCCTTCCCTAACTACGCTCCAGCCTAGAATAATAACAAAAAGTCATCATTATCATTATCATCATAAGTCTTTTAATGTCCGTCGTTGGACATAGACCTTTCCCAAGATCTGCCACTTTTCTCTACCATGGGCGTCACAGAGCCTTCACTTTTTGAATTTGTCTAGTTCATCCACCCATCTTGTATTTTGTCAGAGTCGGTTTCTTATGAGATCTCAGGGGATCCATGTTGTGAGTCGTGATGTCCATCGGTTATCTGTCATTCTTGCAACACGATCAGCCTATTGCCATTCAAAGAAAAGTAACTTCCGTAAAAAAAAACACGCTGTATTTTGAGGTTAAACATTGTCCACTCATCTCCTCACTTTCTTTTGTCATTTTCAATAGAAATTCCAATGCCGAATAACTTCCAACCATTGAGGTCTGATGCTGTTTCTCTTTCCAAAGAAAGAAACCCAACATTCATGATGAAAAAAGGTAGGTGAAAAAAAACGAAAAAGAAGAAGAAATAAAATGAAAAACAAAGAATGAAAATAATAGCTGAAAATCGTTGAAACACGTAGGGTAGGGGGCACAATGTGATCAGAGGGAAAGAAATAGGGAGTATTAATGAAGGAAGAAAGGCAGAGGAAGATTTATGATGTATCAGAAATTATAAAAAAAACGAATTACGAACAAGAAGAAAAAGGAGAAGGAAGAGGACAAAAAGGGTCAGAAAGAGAGTGATTAAAATAAATTAATAATAATAAAAATAAAAATAATAATAATAATAATAATAATAATAACATGAAGAAGAAGAAGAATATTGATGGTAGTATAAACCTGAAATTACATTTGAGAACGGAAAGTTCTAACTACTTTATGACTTAAACATCAACACTAATAGAAAAAATTGCTGCTCGGGGGCTAAGAATCGTCATTATTGATTAAGAAGACTACCAGGCCAAATTGATCGGAGCCTCATATCTAACAGACGGGAATATCGACGTATATTGAAGTGCAAAAATTATTGGAGAATCGATCAAAATCATGCCAATCCTAACAACAAATCTCAAAAATTATCCCCTGAAACTGAACACCAAGGACCTTTGCATGTCAGATGCAAAAGACAGTGATGTTAAAAATATCAACTATAATTAGGGGACATCTTGAATTTCGAGGATCTACGATGAAAGACGAGACAACCCTCCATTGAAGCAACAACAACAAACCCCAGCTGTTGACAGTGGCTTAACGGAGGATGGTGGCGGTAGTACCGTAGAAATAAAAGTCAGGGTAGTTCCAGTAATAGTAGGCGCACTGGGAACTGCTCCAAAGACACTGAGGACGAGACTGGATGAGCTCAGGATACGATTGAGACTGGACAGACCGCAGCACAGCTAGGAGCTGCACGGATACTGAGGTAAGTGCTAAAATATGGTGACCGCAACACTGAATTTTATCAATGGCCTAACAGAGGAAGGAAAATGAAACCGGAAATGTGAACCACAGCACTGGCATGATTGGTGAGGGAGAAACGAGATGGTGGCTGAAGATCTGAGGAGATATTGTCACTCAGCCTTCCACCGGGCTACTGGTGTGAAACTGTAAACGATAGTATTGCTGTGGTCTATGAGAATGAGGAGAGGAGGGCTGGAAACTTAGGGAGATTTGCTGTCACTCAATCTCCAGCGGTAACCACCAGGCAACTGGTATGAGATTCCATAATGATAATGATAATAATAATATTAATAATTATGATAAAAATAATAATGAGTGACCAGTGAATTCACCAACAGCATACCTTGAAAACCCAACGTATATGAAATATAAAAAATAGCTCGTACCTCCACTGCACACATCATTAGAAAATTCTTGTCAATTTAATAATATGTACTACACCCAGCGTATATCACTCTATGTATGTACAGAAGTATGTCTGAGAAAGAGTTATATAGTCTGTGAATGTAAAAGCCTTCCCCCTCGTTTTTCCTCTCTCTCTTTCCTTCTGTCTGTCTGTCCGTCTGTCTGTCTGCCCGTGTGTCTGTCTGTCTGTCTGTCTGTCTCTCTCTCTCTCTCTCTCTTTGCCAGGCTAAGGTCTCTGGTTGGGACAAGGCTGGTGACTTACATAAACTGAAATCAAAGACAACAACAACAGCAACAACATCAAGAGTAAATTGATGATGATGATGATAATAATAATAATAATAATAATAATAATAATAATAATAATAATAATAATAATAATAATAATAATAATAATAATAATAATAATAATAATAATAATAATAATAATAATAACAACAACTTGCTATAGCAGTAAATAATTGAAAAACTGTAGAGGCAAAACCGGGGTGTCAAAATTTGAAATCATGTGAAAAAATGCAAACAAATAAAAAATATAGTCAGAATGAATCCTATTCGTAACATCATCGGCGTTTTCACTGGTAAATATCTGGAATAGAAGAAGAAGAAGAAGAAGAAGAAGAAGAAGAAGAAGAAGAAGAAGAAGAAGAAGAAGAAGAAGAAGAAGAAGAAAGCTGTGAAAGAAAAGGCATAAACCATAATGTTGAAAAACCAAAAGGAGCCGGAAGAGAAAGTAATTTGAGAGAGAAAGAGTAGAATTAAAGTTGAAGAAGGAGAAAAATAATGAATTCCAATTAAAAAAAGAGGTAGAACAAGAAAAGGGAGAGAGAAAAGAGAGAAAGGGAAAGAAGAATGAGCAGAAGACAAACATGCAATGTATCAATAATATGTAATAAGAACTTCCTAATTTTTTTGTATATATATACATATATATATATATGAGTGTGTGGGGAATCGACATTTTTGTAGGTGTTTAACTGATGAGCAAATTTTCGTTGTAAGCTTGAAAAAAAATGTCAACGCCGTTCGTACTAGATTTGCACATAAGAAAAGGACTGGCGCATCTATGGTCCGGGGATTTTTACTGATACATTATAATATTACAATCATACTGAGTGATTAAGAATTTATTAGTGTAGGTCAGGTCGTCTTGACATGGTAGGCCTGAAGACACAAACACACACATAGATATACGTGTATATAGGTGTACGTATAATTAGCAATCTATGAATAGGTGTTATAGAGAATTGATAATGGCTGCTAAGTGGTGAGCTAAGTGGTTGAAAGCTATTACGAAATAAGCTCAGGTAATGAAAACGGAGACACGGAGAAGGTGGGCGGAAGTTGTAAGGGGAGTTTGGATGGAACAAAGAGAATATTGGGTTATGTAATTGAGAAGGAGGACGAACTAATTAAATTTGTAAAACGAAGGGACAAGTTAGAAATGAGTCTTTGACGAAAATAGGTGGGGAAAAAAGGGAGGGGAGATCAGGTAAAAGAGTGGAATTCTATGGTAGATATTGGGCGTGTGGTTATAGATAGATATTAACAGTCTGAGATAGATAGATATGAACAGACTGGAATAGATATATAGATATGAACAGACGAGAATAGATAGATAGATAGATAGATAGATAGATATGAACAGACTGGAACAGATAGATAGATATCTACAGACATGAATAGATAGATGGATAGAATAAGATAGATAGATAGATAGATAGATAAATAGGTGAATATATATTAGATAGATAGGTATGAACAGACTGAAATAGATTGATAGATAGATATGAACAGATAGATAGATAGATAGATAGATAGATAGATAGATAGCTCAAAAACTAACAAACGTTGCTTGATGCAGTTTATTTGAACAAGAGTTCAAGTTAATCACTACATAACATTTTAGTCGTGAGCATTCTGAAACGTTTCATTGACGTATCATCTCGAAAGTTTCTTTATGAATAGACCTCAGATATATATATATATATATATATATATATATATATATATATATATATATATATATATATATATATATATATATATATATATAATATGTCTTTTATCATCCATCGTTGAACATACTACTTCCACAGGATCTGCTGGACTCCTCTATCATCGGTTTCGTGAAGCCGGTATTTTCTGAATTAGTCTCGTTCATCTCTCAGTCATATATTATGTCGGCTTTGGTTTCGCATGTGGTATTTGGGGATACATGTTGTGAGTCATGAAGTCCATCATTGTCTCTTGTTCTTGCAACATGGCCTGCCAATTGCCATTTAAGTTTTTTTATAGGTTCTATGATGTCTCAGACTCCCATTTTCGTCCTAATATATATACACATATATATAAAGCGGAATGAAAGATTCGCTACACAAGAACCTTTATGTTCCTGATTTCTTCAAGTTTTTTAGGGTGAAAAAGGGAAAAGCCTGAACTGGACAGAACCACAAACGTTTTGCGTAGCAAATCCATTATTTCAGCATATTTTAAGCTTTACCCAAACTAAACTTGATGTTTAATATTGAATGTATGGGGCACTGTCTGAAATAAACCAATCCTGCATCGGATATTGTATTATGTTACATTCCTGATTTCATATATATATATATATATATATATATATATATTTTACAGACATTTTTTTTATATCCATATTTCGTCCTTCACCGGTGATATCCGAGTAGTAAACTTAATAGTCGACTATGCAGATGAAAGAAAATGAGTGTCGTGCAGGACTTGAACCTATGTCAACCAGGGAGCAGTCATAAGAAGCAATTTAAGTGTTCTATTTTGGACACCTGCACCTGCTTGCAAAGTATATTATCATCTTCATCTGTTGAGTAAAGGTATACAGGCTGCATATACATTCATTCACAATGTACTTCACTCTTGTTTTCTGTTTATATATATATATATGTATATATATATATATATATATATATATATATACATTTATATATATATATACATATATACACACACACACACATATATATATATATATATATATATATATATATATATATGGAGAGAGAGAAAGAAAGAAAGAAAGAAAGAGAGTGATTGATTGATATATAATCCAACATACATAATTGTTAATCTGTGATATCACTTTTAAACTCTGTTTGAACATAAGATATTGTATTGAATTTAGTAATACTATCTACTCGGACTCAAACAGGTTTGGGAAAGTCTGTTCTAAATCCCATTGATCTAATGTCCTTATGAATTGCGCGAATCCACTTCCTTTGGTCTAAAATATGAGGTGATTTGGGTTGCAGAAACGAGGCTCGAAATATGCAAGCGGTGTACCATATCAGGTGATATTTTTGTTGAGAGTTCCACAAAGTTAAAATTAAAACATATGTAAATATCAAATTGGTTAAACATCCTTGTGCTTGTGATGTAATGATTATTATCTGTAACTTTTGTTGAGGAAAAGCAATTATCTGACTGAAAAAAAAATCCATGGAAAGAAAGACAATCAAAAGTTCCTTTGATATATTTGACATCCGTCCATGTCTCATAACCCATATCGAACCATCAAATCAAAGATGTTGAGGGGTTCTCTTCTCTTTATACGGGTGCGTGTTTGTTTGTTTGTTTGTGTGTTTGTTTGTTTGTGTGTTCCAATGCTCTTGGTCATACCGTTGATAATTGGTATCAGTACTTCACTACAACCCTCTAAAATGCCCTTTTGACATTTTGAAGGTTTTGTTTTGACGGGTTCATTAATAACATCCTAATTTTAGAGGATCTAGATGTTTTCTGCTCTATTTTAGATGTTTACCACTTAACATCTGGATTCTTGAGAAGTTCGTTTTTGAAAGATGGCTTTTTTCCTTTTGTGGACCTTATTTTGACTGGTTTGTTGATAATATCAAGATCTTCCAGAATGTACATTTTGTAGAGCTTTTTCTCACTCTGTTTTAGATGTTATCCCGTGGACAACGCTTATGATGTCATAAATAGAATCCATTCTGGAAATATTTATTGTTCGTTGGAATAGTTTTTTCACATGATTCTAAATTTTGACGCTACGGTTGTTCAGTTATTGAATGTAATGGTGAGTTTAACAGTATTCCATTCTTATTCCATGAGCGATTCCTTTGTTTCAAATGTTTCTTTTTCTTCAGGATTTTTTTTTTCAAATTCCGAGAAAACACGATATTCTACACCTCTCAAATCAGATTATATGTCATTAATTTTCCCTCAAGGAAGCAATTTGAATTTTATTTTATCTCACATTATTTCTGTTTCAATTATTGGCAAAAAGTTCCAACTATAACATCGACAAATTGATAGCCAAAAATGATATTACAAGGAAATTTTCTGTTCGTATCGTCTCGATGATTACAAAAGATAAACGAACATATTCGAGAGGAAAAAAAAATCTATAACATGTTTTCTTAGGCGTCTAATAGAAACCGTCACATGACACATGTCTTCTAGCAACATCTCGTGTTGGGGTGATCAATTCAAAAATTTCAAAAAGGGGTGATCAATGAATGAATTATCAATTTATTTTGTTTTGGTCGTTATCACTTAAAAGAGATCGGAATAAGCAAAAAAGGAATATAAGCTTGAACGCCGGTGGACACGAACTTAGGGAACCAATTTAGAGTCAACTTACATAGTAAATTGAAATCCTACTTAAAATCTCTTTTTGGGGGTGGGGGGTGAAAAAATTAGAATTCGTTCTAGACATAATAATGAGTAAATCATGAGATTGGCATCTCCATTGGTGTGGCCAGTATGCACAATACATGTATGATAAGCCAAACAGAAAGACTCACTTGAAAGCGGAAGAAACCTATGTTGACACTTTTTATGACAGTTTTGGTTGATGGTCTTAAATATCATCCTGCTTGTTCTTACCTGCGTTTGAATGCTACGTAAGGGAAAGATTAGGTAGTTTGATAATTCCTCCAGAATAGACAGAACAGAAAACAAAGCTTGGTAGTTTGCATATGGAACAAATGCAAGTTTGTATAACATTTCAATGAAAATCTGGACGTACAACGAAGGGATAAGGGATATGTTTAGACGATGCAAGCGAAGTGTGGGGAAAAAACAGAAGCATAACAGAATGAAAAATCTCAATCGTGAAAACCCTTAGAATCTTCGAGTGTTGAGCTAGTAAAAATGAAAAAAAAAGTTTCGCCAAGAAGATTCTAAAGATGACGACACACAAACCAGAATCTGCAAATAGGAAAGAGGAAAACAAAAAACAAATTTCAAATCAGCACAGAAACATTTTTTTTAAAAATAAGTGAAAATAAAATTTGTTGATAATATCAGCGAATGAAAAATAATTGAAAGATTTCTAAACGCAAACATATCTACGAGAAGGATCTGGCTGTTATAAGATTAATAAAACAAAAAGTACGGTGCAAGGACGTGCTTAGACCGAAACTAAATGAGATGAAATCAGCTCGAACCACGGAAAGTCAGATCTGAACAAACAACGCAACATTAAGGGAAATATATTGTCAACAGCAATTACAAAATTGTCAATACTGAACGAAACGATAATGGTGAATACTCGACACTCTCACACTATCACGTCAACCACTTGAAATACCGATGATACCGCGTTGAAGATTGATAATGATTTTAAATGTGTATCTTTGAGGCCAGTGCACATGATATCACGTTCGACAAATAAAAACGGGAAAAAAGGAGAAACAGTAAAACAAAGACAAAAGGGAAATAAATTCATCCGATAATGACGTCACTGATAATGATGATAAATCGACAGGACTGCCATCATTATCAGCATCAACATCACTTTTTATTTACTTTTCGATCAACGTCAATATAAGTGTTTATTGTTTTTGTTTTTCTGTCTCTATTCCTCGATTTTTTTTCAATTATTCTTCCGTCCTCTTTCTTCGCCGTTTTTCCCCCGCCATTTTGTTTATATCGATCAACCAAAGTTGTATCCGCTTTTATACGTGTGTGTGTGAGATCATTCATTTGTGTGTTTGTGTGTCCCAATGCTTCTGGACATACCGTTTTGTCTACAGACTTGATGATTGGCATCAGTACTCGACTAGATAGATCCCTTCTGACATGCTTCTGGGGAAAATGCTTTGAACTTTTTGGGGACTTATTTCTTGAAGTTTCATTTTCCTCTGTTCCAATAAAAAAACGCTATGGTGTCATAATTAGAATTAATTTTGACCGTTTTAATTCTTTGATGGAATCTTTTAATATGACTTTGAATTTGGATGCTACAATATGTAAATATTCGTAACTCTGACCCAGTTTACCCATTGGATCGGTGTTACACCAACATCAGCAATTGTTTGCTTGATTGGTCGTATGCGTCTTCTGGTCGGCCAAACGTTAATGAAAAAAACTAGTATCTGCCTTGATCCGAGGATCAACATGGGATAGACCGTGCTATGATCCCAAATCAGTAGTGGTCAGCAATTAATTAATAACATATTTATATCAAAACTACTATTTCCGACCCAAATACAAAAAGATACAAATTTTTACCCGACTCAGAATAAACTAGAGAGCCTTAATTGTAGGCATCTTGTATGTATACATTTTGATTTATTTCTAGAAAAATACTAGTTAACATACAAATGGCTAGGTTGTTAACTTCTCAACAAATGGATTCGGTGAGCCGAGCTCAAATTCCATTGACTCTGCACTGATGCCTTGGGAAAGGCATAAATAGAAGTAAGTGGTGCCTTCGACAGTTTTCAATAATTGACCTTGATGGCAAGAAATTCCCTTTTTCCTTCAACTTTTTTGTCGAATTCATATTCGGGGTTCGCTGCTCCCCCTGGTAACAATGATGGCAATAGTGATGATAAGAAAAATGACCAAAACCAAAATCATAACACTCAAAGACTATTGAGGAGTTCAAAATTAGGCACGGAACTTTATCAAAACCAAACAAAAAGACTCACGCAGAAGAAAATAGTTCTGTCCTACTTTTATACTCATGGATAAGCGAATTCCAGTCATTTCAAAGTGAATTTCAACGAAGTGAACGTAAGCAAACTCAACCAAAACTCGAACTTAGATCACTGATTTTATTTTCCATGCTGACAACTGTTGCGCCACTTGCACCTGTATTCAATGATACCAAATAATAATCCAGTTGGTTTACTTCTCTTCTGCCTCTTCAGTTATCGATCTGAAAATTTTTAAAAAGTTTCAATTGATTCAACTCTAAAACAAATATTTCCACTTCGTTTTAATGGCTTCCTATATCACATTTCCTTTTTTGTTTGTAATTTTCCCATGAAGACCTTGACTCTCTTTCGATTTCTACCATTATTATTATTTTTCCATTTGTATTTTCGCTTGTTATTAAAAAGAATAATCATAATAATAATCACACGCAAACATTATCCTGGAAAGCTGGACAAATATTTATTAAATCGACGAATGGTCTAGATTTGGTCCGTGTCCAGATTCGTGAGAAGTATCATGTACTTGTTTTCATAGAAAAAAAAAAACGAATAATATTTCGCTATCTCTGATATTTGCTTTTTCTTTCAATTCAAAAAATGAGATTCGTGCAGGGAAAAAAGTTTTAATCGAGCAGATATTTATTTAAATGTTGAGAGCGGATTATCTTTTGCAGGCTAAGTCGATGCCAACAACATTGTTTTCAATCAATCTATCACTTTTACTAATCCATTCAAATCCATCTATCTATCTATCAATCTATCTATCTATCTATCTATCTATCTATCTATCTATCTATCCATCGATCTCTCCTTATAAATCCGTGTCTATTTGTCTCATACTACAAACAAAATCCTATTTGAAACTCTTGGTTCGTTCATTCTTTATTTATTTCTTAGACTGTTTATATCTATGATATGAATAAGTATTAGTCTCAATAAACTTGAAGCGGTGTTTGTAATGAAAGTGCTCAATATTTCCAACGAAATAGAGCTAATATATTTCTGAATTTTTGGAATGAGGTATTATTATTATTTCTATTGATATTCGGACCATCCTCATCTTGGTTGTTATATGGACACATAGCGCAGTGGTTACAGCATCAGACTAATTACTGTAAAGTAATCTGATGGTTCTAAGTTCGATCCTAGTGTGAGACAGTATAACAATACTACTAATGCTAAGAGGGGAGTACGGTCAATATACCCCCGTTGGATAAACAAAGGGTTCGGTTAGTTACTTCCCCACATCTACCTGATGATACCAGACGAAGGCCGTAGAGTGCAACGGCTGAAACGTTGTATGAAAAACAACCAAGATGAGGATAGTCCAAATATCAATAGAAATTTGAAAAAATAGAGCTAGTCTGATACAACGTTCACTGCATATTCGTCGAAAGCAGGGTATATATAAGATCTTGTAGTGATTGTTATTGAGACTCACTTGATAATCGTAGAAAAGCGTGAAATGAATCTGTAATGAAGATTATATATATATATATATATATAAAAATATAAATCACCTTTTATTATAATCAAACTATACTTGAGGTGATATCCCATCCTTACACGCTTAATGAAACATTTGGCCAGGCCAATTTTGCTTCTGGTTCATAAAATCCCCCCACGTAGTTTTCAGGGTTGGAGTTTGATTTGCAATGAGAATTTATGCTAAATTCTTGTCCTGTTCTTTTTTCTTCTTTTTTTAAAATCAGATTTTCATGAAAACCACTGTCCTGCAAAAGTCGAGGGATGTAACTCATTTATTGATTACCCCTTTTTATATTCTTTCTTACAGCACCCAAACAACCTAAACATAGCCAAAAGATATTGGTAACGTGAGTTAATAACTAGACCTGTTAACTCTTTTCTTGCTAACAAACGTTTACATCCCTCAGCTTACTTTATAACATCAGATCTTCATTTATCACATTATGATTTTCACAATATAATAGAACCAATGAAGTAAAATTATCAATATAAGCTTTTTCAGTTTTTAAGTTGGTTTGTCCGGGATTCTGTATGTGTTTCACGGAGAGGCTTTAACAATAGAGCTATTTGAAATGTCAATCTTCACTCCTAAACATTTTTTTATAAATTACCACTCATAATTTGTTTCAAATGAGGTTTAAATCTAATGCGTAAGATTCTGCCAAATTGACCCCTTAATTCGTGTCCAACAGCGTCCATACTCATTTTTTTTATTCGAACTTTCTGACCAACAAAACGTAAGACGATTAGTTTATTCATCGAACATCCTTTTTCGAAATCTTTTAATTGGTCACCCTGAACGTGACATGCCGTAAGGGGATATCGGTCATTTTACTGTTTCTATTGAGTGACTAAGCAGACTTATATTCTATTTTCTTTCTTTCCATTGCTGTGGTCTCTTAACAAATTCTCTACCCCAAATACGGTAGTCTTCATGGCGTCCACCGATTTTACGCAGCCTGCGTAGTTATTCTTGTGATGAGTGCAGCGACTTCAACTTTTTCTTTTGATTCTTTACCAGCTCTCCTTGTTTTCATACATTTGTTCTCTTTTATCCCAAAATGTTTTCACTTTCACTTTCACTTTTGCAGTCTTTGTACTTTCATTTTCGCTTTCCTGCTCTCCGAATGACGCAGCTGACCTTTTCAACACTTCAACATCTTCAAACATTCATTAGTATTGGCTGGCCGGTCGACCATAGTCAGAGGCGACCCAAAGTCTCCTCTTTCTTTTCAGTGGTGGGCGTGACTATCACTGATTCGACAACCTCATATCGGCAATCCTACTCTTTGACAGAGAGGCACTGAGTATCATTTTCCAAGTCTTTGATATGACTAGAACCGGGATTGATCCGTGGTCGCTTGTGGCATGTGATATTCCCAAATGGTCACCCATTTACATAATGGTGAGGCTCACCGTTGCGTAACTTCGGTGATCGTACGAAAACTAATAGGTCCAGTGCGATTTGACCGCAAAAACTCTTTTCACTTTCGTTTGTACCTTAACTTTCACTTTCACACCCTTTCAAATGACGCAGCTGACCTTTCCAGCACTTGAACATCTTCAAACATTTATACATCCTCCCAAACGATTGCAGCATTCATAAGTTGGTTTGCACCTCAGCTTTTGATTGGTTACTTCTCTTCTCTGGCTATCTATTTTTATTCTTTTTTTGACCTAAAAAATATTAGAATAAAAAGCAACTAAGATTGAAAAGAAACAGAAAGAAAAAGAGGGAAAGCATTTATGAATGTGGCCGCTAGATGGCGCTTATGTGCTTTGAATAAAATGCATCGGTGCCTCCGAATTGTTCTCTACGTCTTGCACAACAGGACATGCCTCTTTGGGAAAATGTCACAGCTTCTTGCTTCTTAGTTTTGTTTATATTCTCTTTTGCTTTGCATTTTTTGTTCTTGTTTGCTTTGCTCTAGAAAACAGAACCGAATTGATAGCCTAAATACTAAAACAACCAAAGAGTCAATATTCAATATATATATATATATATATATATATATATATATATATATATATATATATATATATATATATATATATAAATATAAATATATATATGTATATATATACATATATATATATGTATGTGTATATATATATATATATACATATATATATATATATATATATATATATATATATATATATATATATATATATATATATATATGTATATATATATATATATATATATATATATATATATTTATACGTGTGTTCGATATTTCTGTATCTCAGGAGATCCACACACGTTTGCATTCTAAGATACGTACATTTGAGCTAAGAGCTAGTAATAAATATTTATGTTTTGCTGCTGTAGTCTCACGATTGCAAGTACCCTGTGGCTACTTGATTCAAAACCAGGGCTGAATTTATCTGCTGGTTGGTAAGTACATACAGAATCCCAGGGTCCCAACAGAGGGAAATCTAACTCAGCTTCTTTTATATGGACCCGGCTTCAAAAATCAGAATTTTTTTTTTACTATCAAAGTCATATGGCATATGTATGATATTTAGGAAATGATCAACGCTCATAATTTTCGAAAAATCTCCCTGGAAATATCTCTTTTTTTTAATCTTTGCTGTTGATTTATCAACCGGCACGATTGATAAACAGTCTTCTCCAGGTGTGATATTAAATGTACTAAAGAAAAGAGGGTGTATTTTATCGGTCAGTTCCGCCATTAGTGTATAAAAGGGAAAAAACGGCATCAAACAGAAAAATTATACATTGACAGCCCCTTCGAATAGATGATTTATTCTAAATTAATCTATTTTTGCACAGCTTGTTCCATAAAATTTAACATTGAAAATTCTCAGTTTCTTTCTTCGTTTGTTAAACAAAGAATTTCATCTCGTCACTGTTGAGCAGGAACGCACATTTATCGTCATCAAAATGCTAAGCGGAACAGTAGACACCACTTGTAGTTTTCATCAATAAAAATCTTGATTTTGATGATAGCGAGAAGTCTTGTCGAAACAGCTAGATACAAATGTACACATTAGATTCAAAGTTCGCTTCTCTTGTAAACGAATTGGTCTTTCTCAAAATATACATTAAAAAAGCTTGCTCTCTGAAAATATATATCAATAATTATACTTGTATAAACCCAAACACACATAAGTATATGAATTGTTTATTGGTAAAGATAGACGAGTAGATATTTTGTTTCACTAATACTGAGCTCTGTTGATAGATCATGTGTTGGAAACTCACTAAATATGAGCTCAACCAACCCAATCATGACTCAGAGACAAAATATATAAAATTCCTGTTTTCTTGCAACAATTCTAATGTAATAAGCTTCAGTATCATTATATATTTTTTTCACAACAACCTGCGTTTCAGCCCTTTTAAAGCTCCTTCAGGTAAATATTTTTCAGCAATCTTTATTCTAATTTTTGTCCATGATCTCTCATACAACAGTTGCAGTCTATTATGAATAAATAAGTGTAAAATGCAACGATATTTAGAGTAATAAATGTACATTAGGTATATTGGTAAATAGTTTATATCTATCTTAGAAAAACAAAAATAAATTTTATCGATATTCTAAGTGCGAAAAGCATAAACGACATTTTGTAAATAGTTCATATATATTTTAAATGAAGTAAAGTAAATTGTAAGGATATTTAAAGCGTAGAATGAATGAGACATTTGATAAATAATCAATATCCATTTCACATGAACAAAAGTAAATTGTATGAATATTTAAGATATGGAAAGTATATTAGACATCTATTTCAGATGAATTAAAGTAAATTGTAGGGATATTTAAAGCACGAAATGCATATGAAATACATGATCGATAATTCATATCTATTTTGAAATGGACAAAAGTAAATTGTTTGGATATTTAAAGTACAAAATGTGAATATAACACTTGGTAAATAATTCATATCTATTTTAGATTTACAGAAGAAAATTATTTTACATTTACAGAAGAAAGATATTTAAAGTATCAAATGCGTATCAAACATTAAGTAGATAGTTCATATCTATCTTATATGAAATAAAGTATTTTGTAAAGATATTTAAAGCACAGAATGCATATGATACGTTTGGTAAAGAGTTCATATCTATTGTAGATGAAGTATTGTAAATTGTAATGATATTTAAAGTACAAAAAGAATAGAAGCCATTTGATGAATTGTCTATATCTCTTTGACATTAGCAAGAGTAAATTTTAAGGATACTAAAAGTATGAAATGCTTATAAGATAAATGATAAATCGTTTATAGTTATTTTTACATCGACAAAAATAAATTGTTTCTTCATAATGCATATAACACATTTGGAAAATAGTTCTATTCTATTCTAGATGAAGTATAGTTAATTGTTATTTAATAAATCCCTATAAAACCAACAAAAGAATTTGCAAATAAAACATTCAATAAATAGTCCATATCTATTTCAGATGATCAAAAGCAAATTGTACGGATATTTGAATTATGAAATGCATATATGACATTTAGTAAGTAGTTCTTATCTATTTTAGATTAACTATAATCGATCGTAAGGAATTTGAAGTATGGAATGCATATAAGATATTTGGTGAATTGTCTATATCTTTTTTAGATGGACAAAAATAGATGGTAAGGATTTCCTAAGTACGAAGTGCATATGAGATATTTAATCTATAATTCATATCTATTCAAAAATGGGAAACAGTAAATTGTTAAGATATTTGAAGATTCACCCCATAAATAGTTTGGAGTAAAAGAAAACAATTAGGAAAAATTGGGTTGCTACAGAACTCGAACCCACGACCAATAAGGTAGCTATCTTTTTTTTTAAATTGTTTATTTCTAATTACAATGTCTAGACTAAGAGACACATTTTGCATGTAACAAAGGGACACCATTTCAATTAAGAATATATATATATATATATATATATATATATATATATATATATATATATATATATAGAGAGAGAGAGAGAGAGAGAGAGAGAGAGAGAGACTTTTATGTGTATATACACCACCGTCCCCACCAAGAAATTCCAGCTCATAAAGCCAAGCTATATAAATCAGAGAGAGAGAAAAAAAACGGGCAGAGAAGATGTGTGTATGAGTGAGTGCGTGTAAAAGAGCAAGAGAGAGAAAACTCAAGACTTGCATAAACCTCGTCCCTACTCGAATGCCATTGGCCGTCAAATCTTTTCATACAAATTAGTTTATCACTGCGTTGAAAACGAAGAGAAGAAACAGTCTATTTGTGGTAGACTTCTTATTATTTCCCCTGCAAAATGTAATAACAATGCCGTATACATAAATAGAATCCAAAATATTATAATCATCATCATCATCAGTCCTTTATCATCCGTTGTCGGACGTAAACTTTCCTTAGGATTCGCTGCAAATCTCTATCATGGACGTTGCAGGGACAGTATTTTCTGAATTTGTTCGTCTCCCCATCTTGTATTCTGCCAGCCTTGGTTGCGCATGTGATCTCTGGGGATCCATGTTGTGAGTTGTGATGTCCATCGGAGCTTGAATGGAGAGAACCCCAACCCTCAACAATTGTATTATCATCATTCGTCTTTGATTGTTGCCTGTTCCCCAGGAACCGCCACTTTTCTTATCGAAGGTGTCGTGGTGCCAGTACCTCCCAAATTTATAAAGTTAGTCTCTCCATGTTTTATTCTGCAGTCCTCGGTTCTACATGTGATGAGTCGTGATGTCCATCGATTGTCAGCCATTCTTGCAACATGTCCTGCCCATTGCCATTTAAGTTTTTTTAATAGATTCCATGATGTCTCGGACTCCTATAATATCTCCCTGATATACTGTGCTGTCTTGTGGTCTCTCCATGTTAGGTTGGGTATGATACTCTCATGCGCACGTTACATGCTTCTCAGTTTGCAGGTCTATCTCTTCATTAGATACTACGATTCAACTCCATAAGTGACTATTGGGAGGGTGTATTGGTTTGATACTCTTCTTTTAAGGAATTGTTTTTGAAAGTTGAGCTTGCTCTGCCGAAGGTTTGCCATCCTAGGGTGATTCTTCGCTTGATTTCTTCTTTTGTTGGTTTCATAGAGATTTGTTATATAAAGTGCTAAATAATCAGACTATTTAGTTGCCTAAAACAAGTGGGAATCCATCTGCAGAAAATGAACAAACACAACTAAGCCCCCGAAAAACAAGAGCTTTTTCACAGATGAGACCAGACAAGAACAACCATCCGAGCAAAGTATGGAAGCTCTGATGCGAAATAAATCCGCAAGATTAACAATCCACATGACTTAGTAGCTGTCTGAAAAGAGCGGATGATCTGCAATACGACGAATAGTGCCTTCAGGCCTCCATAGTCTTCATCCTATTCTGAATTTTCGGTGACCTCAAATGTCTTCTTCCTCTTAAATCTTCGCATTTTGCATTTGTTCATGCTCCAGCGACCTCTGTCGGTGAATAAGTTCTTAAAATAATATCAATAGCAAACGAGACGGACGTAGGAGAAATATGAGCGTGGGGGTCAGAGAATGAAAGCGGCGAAATGGAAGTTACAAGATGATATCCAACAAAAAACTTATATATGCGGGGAAAGATTATACAGTGAGTTCAAAATGTATCCGATACATTTCAAAGAGTAAATTTTAATATCATTATACTACTTCAAATTTACAGAGTTTGGGGTGATTAAAAATTATAGAAATCAGAAAAGTATTGATACATGATTAAGCATTGAAGAATGGTGTAAAAAAAAATGGAAATATTTGGTCCTAATTCTGTCAAGATGCATGTTACAATATACTTTTTGAAATGTAGCTGATTTTGTATTTAACTCTCTGTAGATAGAGAGAGAAACAGACTCAAAGAGAGATAAAGACAGAGAAAGAGGCAGAAAAACACATATATAAATATCTTTATCGCATATACATAGTCCATGGACATTGCATGAATCTGTACATCACTAATTAACGGGGCTAATGCACGGTTAAACTCAACCCCAACTCCTATTCCGACTGGAGATGATTTTTCTGTTTTGTATATATTATACATAAGTAAGTAAGCATCTAAGACTTGTCAGTTTAGCTCAGTTAGTAAGCAAGCTGCCTGACAATCACGTCGTGGGAAATGTTATTTCATATAGGGAGTTGTTAATGTGACCTGATAAACGAAGAGTGAAGTGTTTACTCCCCAAAACTCGGTGAGAACTTTTCGTGTTCTTGCTTTTCTCTTGTTATAGTGAAACACAAAGTCACCTCCCTCTTGAGCTAGAGTCCGACAGAAGATAATCTCAGAT
This sequence comes from Thysanoteuthis rhombus, assembly GCA_963457665.1. NCBI lineage: Eukaryota > Metazoa > Mollusca > Cephalopoda > Oegopsida > Thysanoteuthidae > Thysanoteuthis > Thysanoteuthis major. The sequence continues at coordinate 2,562,099 of OY735239.1, read as the reverse complement.
ATTAAAAGGATAATCCAATCTGCTAATCGCTGCATTCATTTAGTGTAGCGAGTACAACGTGATTATCTATAACAAAATAAATACCATGGATTTCATTCCAACTTTTATATATCACCGTCCATTATAAATCCACTCCTGATCAAAAGCCTTTCCCGTATCCTTCAATGACGATTGTGTTTCAGCTATTCTCTACCCCATCCAGCCGATTAATCTTGTGCCCGGTCCTTTTCTTGTGAGTTTACCAGCCCCTGGCCAACAATTAATTACCATTGTGTTCCATCGCCTCTTCCTCCTGGATATCCAGCCTATCTCCATTTTCACCACTTACTAACCTTTATCATGTGCTTCAACCTAATCGACCAACTGATACATTATGATCATTTTATCTATCAGGGTATTTACTGGCATTGCTCTTTCCAAAGTTCTCGGTGTGATTCTGAGTTGGTCTTCAGTTCCTTGTGTTAGTATCCATCTTTTGCAATCGTATTTCATAGATGGTATTATTATTCAGTGCATGCTGTACTTTTAAGCATATTGAGAACAACTTATATATATATATATATGTGTGTGTGTGTGTGTGTGTGTGTGTGTGTGTGTGTGTGTGTCTGATTCGTGTGTGTTTGAGAGGGAGAGAAAGATAGGGAGAGAGAGTGAAACAGAGAGGGAAGGAGTACATACGTGCATATAAATGACATCATGGCTAAATAAATTTACCTCGGGCGTTTTGCCGCCGAAGATTTGTCAGCAGGCGTTACCCTATGAAATATGTATGGAAGCGCATATTTTATGAAATTGGTTAACACCTATTTGCTGACAGTCCGTGACAATTTTCGCTAATCTGTCGGATGTACAAGCGTGTATAATATATATATATATATATATATATATATATATATATATATATGTGTGTGTGTGTGTGTGCGTGTGTGTGTGTATGTTTGTGTGTGTGTGTGAAAGTGTGTGTATGTTTGTGTGTGTGTGTGTGTGTGTGTAAGTGTGTGTATATGTGTTGGAGGTGAGTGTATATACATATGTATGCATGCTGGTACGCATATTTTATACTCTTCTTACCTCCTCATTCTTGAATAACTCTCCATATATGTATACATACGTTTGTTTGTTCTGCATGTGTGTACGTGTACGTGTGTGTGCGTGTGTGTGTTTAATTACACATACGTATGTTTGCGTATAAGCAGGAATATTGAACTAGAGCATGAAAAAGAACATACTTGCGTAGGAGACCCAAAAATCTGACCAGGAGCGCCTGGAGACAAATACACACTCAGAGACGCACAGACACTCAGAGAGAGATTAGTCTGAAACTGATTTTGTTGGTTTAGGGTCTACAGTGTTATGTTACAGTTTAAACGGTGTACTTATTATTATTATTATTATTATTATTATTATTATTATTATTATTATTATTATTATTATTATTATTATCATTATCATTATCATTATTATTATTATTATTATTATTATTATTATTGTTATCATCATTATTATTATTATTATTATTATTATTATTTGCATCCTCATACCAGTTGCCTGGTGGTTACCGCCGGAGATTGAGTGACAGCAAATCTCCCTAAATGTCCAGCCCTCCTTTCCTCATTCTCAGAGACCACTTTAATACCGTGGTTTACTGTTTCACACCAGTTGCCCGGTGGTCATTGCTGAAGGCTGAGTGATAATAAGTCTCCTCAAGTCTTCAGCAAATATCTCTTCTCTCCCTCGCCTGTCATACCAGTGCTGTGGTTTACGTTTCTGTTTCATTTTTTCCTTCCTCTATTTGGCCACTGCTAAGATTTAGTATTGCAGTCCTTATATTTCTAGCATTATTATTACCATTATCATTATCATTATCATTATCATTATCATTATTATTAGTATTATTGGCAGTAGTAGTAGTAGTAGTAGCAGTAGTAGTAGTTCTACTATCCTTAGTTCTATAACTCACTATAGGGTTTTTTGTGTCCCTTATAACTCACTAGACCTCCATATATATACCTTATATGCCAGGTCATACAGAGTAAGGTATCGTGTACAATTTTCTATGTCTTTGGTATGACTCGACCATTGACTGAATAAAAGACTACTAAACTGGTGTAAAGCACTCTACCGCTGAATATTTCGAATCAAAACAAAACATAAAGTTTTAAACAAAGTTCGTATTTGTTTTGTTTTTTGTATTTGAATCAAAACATTTTTTCAAAGTAGGCCTGTAAAATAAAATCAACACAAAAGTTCATTTATACATTTTACATTTAACTGAAATAATCGAAACGAAATGGAACAATGTTCTAAAAAAATGTACGAAGCACGGTTTAATACGCAGAGAGGGACATCGGTCGAATTATTTTATTTGTTTAAAAAGTTCTACAAACGCCAAGCAATAGATTTTTTTTTAAAATACCAATCAAAAAATAATGAGATTCGACAATTATCCCACAGAAAAAAAATTGTTAAAAAAAATGTTGAAAAAATTGATGAAAGGCGCCACACTTGAAGAATGTGGTCAGGGGAAAGCAACTGCTCCCCTACCTTCTCTTTCTATTCCAATTCCCACAACTGTATAAATGTGTCCCTTCACCTGTCATCATTTGGGGAGAGAGCGTAATGTCTGCCAACGCAAGCTTAATACGTTCGCGCATGCGTGCCAGCAGCTAATGTCAACATCCTGTTTATTTGATTTAATCGTCAGCTGCGTGTTGTCAAATAAGACTAATAATGTTTTCCGCCATTTTTTCTCCATCTTCCTTCCTTGTCTTTATCTTGATGATATTTTCTTTTAAGAAACCGTAAACCAAAGCTGTCACCAAATCTGTCAACATAGGCTTCTTCAGTTTTTAAGTTAGTCTTGCTTGTAGGCTCTCGATCCAACTGTAAGTATTGCTTGTAGGCTTTCGACCCAACTGTAAGGATTACGCTTCCAAGCCACACCATTGGGGCTAGTGTGTCGAATATTTCAACACTGGCATTACAATTTCTTTGTTTTGCTTTCTCTTTGGATGCCCCTAAATATATTTCTAGATAAAAATTTAATTTACAATGCAATTTTATGCAAAATTGGTCACTTGATTTCGGAAAATTTCACTTTTTCAGTGAACAATCCCCAGCTAAAGGCAGTAATGATAACTATTCATTTATATCCTCTTTATTCTTTTTGTTTAATTGATCATCCATAACACAGTCTGCTGCCGAAAGGTGTTGGCCAGGTGAGTGTTTCTATTGAGCGACTAACCAGACCTGATTTGTTTTTAATTTTATTCTTACCAAATGTGGAAAACAACAATTAAGGCTCTGGATGACCCTCCCTAACCTAATTCCCCCCCAACCCCGATCGCAGCAGTAAACTGTTTCACTATGAAAGAATAAAATAAATAATCGCCATCCTAGCTCAGAAATTAGCGACAAACTATCACGTGTGTACGCCACCGTTGTTTGCTCGAACAGTGGCCGGGGGGAGGAAGTGAGACGAAGAAAGGACAGGGTGGTTGATTTGTTGTTAGGAGAAGAGGGGATGTCAGCGTGTGGGGATGTTTGTGACGATCTCCAGATTCTAATGATCTATCTATCTATCTATCTATCTATCTATCTATTCCAGTCTGTTTCTTTCTATCTATCTATTTATCTATCTCACTTTGTTTCTATGTATGTATGTATGTATGTATGTATGCATGTATGTATGTACGTATCTATCTATCTATCTATCTATCTATCTATCCAATCAATTGTTTACAATGTCACCCGTTCACGTTCCATCCATCTATCTATCTGTTAATATCTCAATTGGTCAATTTCTATCTATCTATCTTTGTAAGGAATTAGTGTCAAACAGACACGTGTGTTTGCCATTGTTGTTTGCCAGAACTGCGGATGGTGTTTGGTGGTGAGGTAAAGAGAAGGCGGAACGGTTGATTTGTTGTTGAGGGGGAGAGGAAAGGGGGAAACGACCGCTGACGAGGACATTTGTGACGATTTCCAGATTCTCAAGCTTACGACGTTCCATTCTGCTACCCTAATAATTCAAATAAGGGGTTTATCTTTCTTTTTTCTCTTTCTCGGTCTCTTTGACTCTGTTTCTCTCCTTCTGTACAACTGTTCCCTTAATCACTCAAACAATTGATCAACGATTTGCATTTATGGATGGATGGATGGGTACCTAATTTTGTCTCTTTTCTCTGAGGTTCTTGATTTACTTTTTCTTATCCTCTCCCCAAACCCATGAGCGATTCACATCCATCTAACGAAGTCTGTTTCTATCTATGAATCTCCCTCTCTCTCTTTCTCTCTCTTTCTCTCTGTCCATATATATATATATATATACATACATATATTTGTATATATATATATATATATATATATATATATATATATATGTTCCTTTGTATCTGAATAAATCTATTAAAAAAACGCCTGTCCTAATCAATGTCAATATCTGTGTGTGTTTTGTGTATCTATATGTCTACCGTGGTAATTTGACAGCTAAGGAGAAAGTCAAGAGAGAAAAAAAAAACTACTGTTACAACTCGAAAAATTCCATTATCGCCTGGATAAGTTTTCCTGCACTTCGATGGTTACTACCCTCTTTTTGAATTATAAGATATGCATTAGTTTCAGAGAAACTTGTTGCCGTTTACAAGTTTGAGATTGAGGAATGGAATGAAGAGACAAAGTTATCAAATTGGTTGCCATGGAAGGAGTGTTTGTATCCGTGTTTGTTAGCCTCAGGTTAGTTTGAAATAATTAGTGAGTAAAACAGTAGGGGTCAGGATGAAAATGGTAATGTCTAACTATGTAAATTCCTTCTTTGCTATCCGAATCATATCCTCTTCGTATGTAGCAACTCTCTTTCTAGCTATTTATATATGCATCTCTCTCTCTCTATATATATATCTATCTCTCTCTCTCTCTCTCTCTATATATATATATATATATATATGTGTGTGTGTGTGTGTGTGTGTCAACCACAGACAGCTGTTTCGATGTATTACATCTCTTCAGCGTGGCTATACAATTTCCATTATCCCATCCAGTACTGCGAGGCAGAATTGAAAACTTCACTTCAGACTCAGAGGCTGATATCCTACGGAACTTGACAGTCAGTAAGGCTGAATTTAAGTGTTATATCTATTTACACGGAAATTCCTCATCTACCAAAGTGCTCTATTCCTATGGAAGAGCATTGCATATGCTTACGATGGATGAGATACCGCGCTTAACGAGTGCTTAACCCTGAATAGACAACTGTTCCGTTGGATTACAACTCTCTGGTGTGGCTATAGACTATCTAATATCCCTCCAGTACGAAGAGGTAGGATCAAAACCTTCGCTCTTATTTTACCCCTGCCCTGCGTCGAACTTGACGGTCAGTACTACCAAATTTAAACGATGTATTTACTTACGTACAATTCCTCATCCATGAGAGAGCTCAATTCCAGAGTTGGAAGAGCATTGCTATATAGCTTATAATGGACGAGCTTTTTTACTCAAAGAATGCTCAGTGCTGAAGGAGAGAGCGTTGATTATAATAATCATTAATATTAGTGTCATATATATATATATATATATATATATATATATATATATATATATATATATATATATGCTATTAAAATCTAAAATCATGATTATGGTCATTATCATGAACTAAAGATGATAAACTGAGGGTTTTGATACTGTTAAATTCAGTGTTTGCCGTGGGTGCATTTTGATGGCATCATGCATCGGGTTTCAAGCGAAATAAATTTGTCACTGGTCGGGGTTTTTTTTTTAGATTTGTTTGTCGTAGT
>OY735239.1:2511304-2548804 GCA_963457665.1 Thysanoteuthis rhombus | reverse complement strand
AGAAATATTGCAGATATTTCTTCATAAGTTTCTATGAATTATCTCCCTCGACGTCCGAATTATCAAAATTCAGTTGTTAAATATCTAAACTGGTAATACAGTAGAGGCAAAAACGTAATATTTCGAGGCGCTGTTTCCATAAAAAGGACGGAAAATATTTTACAAGATTATTATGGCAAGATGCTCAACACACCCTGCTCTGGCTCTTTCCAAACATGCACCTTTATAACAGGAACTGTCTTAGTCTGAATATATTCACACAATCCTGTATACTCGTAATTGCGTCATTAACAGTCTTTTTGGGTACAGGTCCAGTTTTATGAGTCCAATTATACGAATGATTCTATATATCTACTTTACTTATATGTTTTAATATTTTCTGTTATTTTGTCTGTCTGTATGGACCTGTCTATCTGTATATCCAATCAATCACTTCGATTCTCTCTCTCTATTTTCGCTAAATTCATTCACAAAAGATTTTAAAAAGGTTTTTTCCCCTCGTGTTTCTTTCTTCTTTTTTTTTTCTTTATTCTTCTTTTCTCGTCACTCTATTGAGAATGGACTCATTATTTATTTCTTAATATGAATTTAATAGAGCGGCATTCAGACGGGAACTCTTTTTATGGTGCTCATTATATCGATATGGGCTTTGGGTTATGCAAAAGCAGGAAGTAGGCGACGTTGGAGAATAATGAAAGACTAGAATGGAGTCAGGAAGTGCAGATATGTCGGGGGACATTTCGTAGAGAAAGAGAGAAAATGACTGAGTAAGGTAAGTTGTGCTCTTACGCTGACTACGGCTTCAGTCATGCTTGAGCTCCACATATAGCTTTACTACTTGGCCTGATTGCAGTATGTGAAATAGACTTAAAGGCGACAGGCACCTGAAGTGGCGTAACTCACTTCTTCTTGCGCTGGGGAAGGAGATGGATGTATGGCTTTCTTTTAGAGAACTAAGGAAGAATGGTTGGCGGGAAGGAAAAGGAAGGGAAAACCCAAGAAGGTAAATCGTGAAAGACAACAGAAAATGAATGAATGTGATCGAAAGTAAGAAAGAAAGAAAGAATAATGAATGACTGACTGGAAGAAAGAGCTGTTTGAATTATGTTTTCAAATCACTAATAACTTTTCGAAATTAGATTTTGAATTTGGGCCCATTCCCTGTATCCATCTTTATCTTACTTTTCTTCCCCTCAATATCAGCGCACTTCCTCATACTGTTCGTATATTATCGTTTCCTCGCAACAATACTATAGTTCAGATAGGCCAATCGCGCCCTATAGACTTTTATTCAGGAGAAGCAAAGAATTATTCTGTTACCAAAAGATAGAGACAGTTGCAAAGGCCATATTAATCGTTTTGGATAATTCGATATCTTTAAAAAAAAGTCTATTCCCTCTTGGTGATATCTAATACAAAATAGTTGTGTAATGTGCCGTGAATTTTTTTCAGGTTTCTATGTGAAAAGTGAGTGAATACGTCGAACGGTGTAAAAACACGAAATATGTGACCCTTTCATATTAACGAAAAAAAAGGGGGGGGGACTGAGCCTAGGTCCTAATCAAAGTGCTCCCCTTGGGAGCTCGTGCACGTCCTACCTACTCTTCAAAACATTCTGCAAAAGCCTCGTCTAAGATTGCCATTAGCTACCTCGTTACGTTTTCTTTCGTCTCCTCGACAGAATAGAATAACCCCCCCCCCTTCAACGTTGAAAAGCCAAAAGTCGCTGGGAGCCAGATCGTAACTCTAAAATGGTTGGAGTCATGCCTTCATTTTGCCAAATACAGAACATACTGTGGAGAATGGACAGATATAGTTATTGAGGATTTGACGGTCACTCAGTAGACAAGCTCATTCACTGTCAAATAAGTAATCCCAAGGGAAAGTTTCTGTTTATGCAACCATATTAGAGCTCCTACTAAGTGATTTCCAAAATAAATCATGACCGTGCGACCAGTTCACGAAAAATTCCAAATGGATACTTTGTAGAGAGACCTCAGATATTCCAGCATATCTTTTTCATCTACATCAAAGAAAAAAAACAGAATTGACGAGGAGGGAAATCAGGAATTGATTTTTTTGGAGAAAATGTTCTCGACCGGGCTGGTTACTTTCAGAAATCGTCACGAGACTAACGTCCTCCGGTAGCATGCTGTGTCTGGGCATAAAATGGAAAAGAAAATGGGGAAAAGGGGTAATCAATGAAAGGATTACTTATCGAACCTTTCGTTTGGCAGTGATCATAAAAAAATCCAAATTATCAAAATCAATCATAATTGCTGCTAAACACAAATGTATGTGTCAATCTAACATAAACTCACATTATAGAATGACCTCCTAAAATCTATTTGCTGCAACTACCAAAAAAATCATTCTTTTTAGACATAATTAGGGGTTAATGTTTATGTTTTCAATCCATCATCATCATCATCATCATCATCATCATCATCATCATCATCATCATCATCATCATCGTTTTCTTATTGTCTATCGTTGGACATGGGCCTTCCACAGGATATGCTGCATTTCTCTATCATGGGCGTCGCAGAGCCAGTATTTTAGTAATTAGTCTTGTTCATCTCTTCATCATATATTCTGTCAGCCTCGGTATTCTTTGGAGATCCATACTGTGAATTGTGATGTCCATCAGTTGTCTGTCATTCTTGGAACATAACCTGCCTGTTGCCATTTCAGTTTTCTTGTAGATTCAATGATGTCTTGTACTCCTGTTTTCTTCCATATATATGGTGATGTCTTGTGATCTTTCCAAGTGAGGTTGAGCATGATTCTCTCATGTTCACGTTGCATGCTCCTCAGTTTTCATAATCAGTTTCTCAGTTAGGTTCCATGTATCAGCTCCATAAGTGACTATCAGGAGAATGCATTCGTTGTATACTCATCTTTTTAGGGTTATTGGGAACTTCTCGTTTTTGAATTTTTAGCTTGCTCTACCAAAGGCTTGCCATCCTAGGGGTGAATCCTTGCTTGATTTCTTCTTCTTTTGTGGGTTTCGTAGAGATTCGCTGTCCTAGGTAGATGCAGTGGTCTACTTTCCAATGCACTAACTTTATGAATAAACACAATAAATACACAGTCAGCTTAAAACCCACCCAAAAACTGAAAGAAGCTGAGTTAATGTTCATTATGTTGATGTTGGCAGTTTTGGTTTATGGTTTCCAATTATTGGGATAAGTAAATTGGAAATTTATTATTCAAGAATATATTCTCTTCAACTTGAATTATGGTGATTTATCCGTTGAGGTTTCTTTTGAAACACTTTGTTCACAACACCTGCGACTATTGATAACAAGAATCGTTCCAATTCGAATAGAAATACTGTAACCACCAGAGACGGTGGGGGAGTGTCTATAACTGCGTATGATCATGTCCTTGTTTGTGTCACTTTGTTTGTTCCTGCGCTCCCGGTCACACTGTTTTATCTACTGACTTGAAAATCGACATCAGTACTCAACTGGATCCTTTCTTTCTCTTCTTTTATATGAAAAGGCTTTCTGGGCTTTTTTTTATTGGGCGGTTATTTTGACGGGATCATTGATAACAGGCACATTCTCCAAATGTTTTTTTTTTTTTTTGCTCTGTTTTAGAAAAAAGGCCATTTATGTCCAATGTATGATTTTATTCATGTTCATCATTCGATTGATTTTTCACATGACTTCAAAAATGGACGCTACGGTTGTTCAATTATTGACTGTGGCAAATCTCTCGTACGTTCTACTTGAGCATACCTACAGAGATCAAGGGATATGGTGATATCGTCTTTTTCGTTTTATCAAGGACAGCTCTGTACATCATAAAGATCCATTTTTGGGCGTAGCTTGTTTGCTAATGCTCTATGGTACCCTATTGTACTTCTTAGAAGTTACAAAGAGGAAGAAACCAAGCAAAGGATGGTAACTTTTAAAAAAAAGGAGATACTAAAAAGAAGAGTGTACAGCCAACGCATCCTCCCGATAGTCACCTACGGAGCTGGAACATGGAACTAAACCAAGAGACAGATCGATAGACTGAAAAGCATACAAGGGGGACGCAAGAAAATCACACTCACCCTTACATGGAGGGTGTCAAAACGTTAATGCTATGCGATGCCCATGATAAAGAAGTGTGCTTCATTGTTAAGAAAAATTGTCTCAGTAGGGTTGGTAAATCGACATCTGTCTCTGTGTGTCTCAAAAATAGGCTCGATATATGTTATCATGATATGTTCTGCTCTGACGTTATTATCATCTATTTATATAATTAAGAGTCTGCTATGTTCTCCGTCCGTAATTATAGACTCTCCCACTCAAACGTATCACGCTTGCTCATAAAAGATATCCCCTACCAACCATTATAAACAAATGGTATATTCGACTGAAGTGGGTTTCTTAATGATATGATGAGAGCAGTATATATATATATATATATATATATATATATATATATATATATATATATATATATATATATATATATATATATATATACATATATATAATCATATTATTGTGTCATCGACGGACAGCCTCATGCAGAACTGGACGGTCAGTAGGGTTGAATTTAAGCGACATATTTACTCATCCATGTATTTCCCATCCACCAGAATGCTCAATTCTTAAGTTTGAAGAGCATTGCATAAGCTGATAATGAACAAGTTACCTCACTTCGAGAGTGCTCAACCCTGAATGAGTGTGCGTTATACACACACACACACACTTACATATGTACACACACACACACATATATATATATATTTATATATATATATATACATATATATATACATAGTATGAAACGTTAAGAGTGATATATAGATATATATATATTCACTTATATATATGTACATATATATACATATATGTATAATATATATGTATATATATATATATGCATGTATATATATATATATATATATATATATATATGTATTCATTGATATATATATATGTGTGTGTGTGTGTAATCATTAGTATATATATATATATATATATATATATATATATATATACATATATATATATATATATATGGAGTGAGAGAAAGAGCGGGACAGAGAGGCAAATACAAGCGGACAAACAGACTTAAAGAGAAGAAAGACATAGACAAATACAGATTGTAAAATAGACGGATAAACATAAGGGTATTTGTATTCACATTTACCATAGTCTATCTATCAATGTATATACAAACATACAGGTAGATAATTCATTATATGTTCATGTGTTCCAATATATATATATATATATATATATATATATATATATATATATATATATATATATATATATATATATATATATATTTAGAGCACATGCATGCATATATACACATACATACATATAACTATGTACACATGTGTTCGTGCGTGTGTACGTATACATGTGTATTATAAAGAAACCAAGTGAGAGATAAGAACGTTTATTGAACAAATCGAAACAAAGAATTTTTTTCAAAAGAAGAGAGATGATAAGTCTTATCAAAAAAAAAAAGCAAATTAAACAAATAACGTTTCTGCTAAATTATTTATTCGTTCTTCAAACACACCAGGAAATGTTTACCTCCCCTTTGCAAATAAAAGAGTGTTTATTAATGTAACACCTATTTAGACCGGCTGTTTCCCGACGTATATTACGACACAGCGGGAAATGTTATCATCCATTCGACTTGGCATTACAATTGCGTTTATTGAATATTTGTTATCATGTATTTTTGCTTGATAAACTTCTGTAAACTTCCCATGCTTCATGAAACGGTATTTCTTTTTAATAATACAAGATAACCAGGTTTCAGACTGAATATACCGTAATGACGCGTAGAGACTCCAACATACGGCTAAGGAAAAGGAAGGAAATAGCTGTTTTATATATATATATATATATATATATATATATATATATATATATATATATAAGTGTGTATGCGTCTTGAAAATGTTTTTTCGAATATCCACTTTCAATAAAAGTTTTTTTAATGCATGAAGTATAAACCAAGAAGTGCCATTACTATAAAGGTCCTATGGCAATTGTAATTAATAAAAACTACAATTGAATAAATTGTTCTCATATTTTAACCCGTTCGGAGTGTGTATGAGGGAATTAATGAGTAAAATATGTCCGTAAATAAATTATATATATATATATATATATATATATATATATATATATATATATATAGAGAGAGAGAGAGAGAGAGAGAGAGTGACAGAGACAGAGACAGACACACAGACGCACAGACGGAGAGAAAGAGAAAGAGATGTGTATGCATTTACGTCCTGTTGGATCATCAAACTTCAAAGTTATACCAAGTGTCAGAAAAACGTTTTATCTTTATAGACTCGCACATGTGTGCATAACGCTCCCTTATTCAGGGTTGAGCACTTTTTGAGAGAGGTAACTCGTTTATCATAAGCTCATGCAATGCTCTCCCAACTTAGGAATAGAATACTCTAGTAGATGGGGAGTATATGTGTGAGAAAAAATATATCCCTTAAATTCAACTTTACTTTCCAGTTCTGCCTAGGACAGAGAAAAGATGCCAACCTCTGGGTCTGAAGCAAAGGTTTCGATCCTGCCTTGTGGTACTGGATAGGATGATGGACAGTCTGTAGCTACACTGAAGAGTTTTAACACAACAGAACAGCTGTCTGTGGATGACACAATTATTTGATTATATATACATATATATATATATATATGTGTGTGTTTGTGTGTGTGTGCATTTAAGAGAAAATAATGTTGTTCTCTCAAAGGTAAACGTTGAAATCATTCAATCACTTGGAAAAATCAATGAAATAATCTGCAAGAATATACACATATATATATATATATATATATATATATATATATATATATATATATATATGATCTGTCGAATAAAGCACCAATATATTCAGATATCCACAAAAATTTACTTTTATCAGACTCACAAGATTTGATGGACTATCGTAGATTTTTGTTGGCTACATTTGGGGGAAAATTGACAGATATAGCCCAAAAATAGCTGATTTGGCAACTCTGTTTTTATGCACTTTTCTTGTTTAGAGATCAAAGCTGACGAATTCAATGGCTGTAACACTAGTGATCTTTCAGTCTTTTGAATTGAATGACTGCAATTAGCTATTGGTCCAGACGCAACGTCTCCAAGACGAAAAAAAAAACAAACTTCAATCTCCTTGACAAGACTGACCTTTTTCTTGATCTTTTTGATAAAACAATGAAGAGAAAATAAGTTGAATATGCGGGAAGTAATATTTTTGGACGCTGTCTTCATTGAATTAAAAAGTACGTGATTTAATTAACAGAAAATGTCAGTTTTCGCACATCTTGCTTCGTCATTAAAATCAGGAAATATCATTTGAAGTCTATACTGAGTCTCTGATTAATTGGACCGGCTTTGATTTGGCAAATTGGTAATCCTTGGATATTTGGTTATAAAGTATAAAACCATAAAGATTATCAGTAGTAATCATTCATGATGGCTCAGAATGGCTAGATTGTCGATTTCAAGCTAACATTGTAGCTAAATATAACATTAAAATCAGTATGTATTATCTGAAGTCTATACAACGCCGTTGATTATTTGAACAGTCCAAGCTTTGATTTGGCAAATTGGTAATCCTTGGATATTTGGTTATAAAGTATAAAACCATAAAGATTATCAGTAGTAATCATTCATGATGGCTCAGAATGGCTAGATTGTCGATTTCAAGCAAACATTGTAGCTAAATATAACATTAAAATCAGTATGTATTATCTGAAGTCTATACAACGCCGTTGATTATTTGAACGGTCCAAGCTTTGATTTGACGAATTGGTAATCCTTGGTTATTTGGCCCAGAAATAGCATGAAGATTGTCAAAAGTCATCCCCTTTGATGGCTTCAAATGGCTAACATTATAGCTAAAAGTGTAATGTTCGCCTCAACCAACGTTTTTTTAGCTACCGTTCTTCAAATGTAAGATAACATTCTCGGATTCTTAACCGAAAATTTATCCGTAATCCCTGTTGCTAATCGCTATTAAAGATTTTTGTATGCATTTTTCTACTATAAAGTTTGCTGGAAATGAAAAAAAGATATTTTAAAATCGAATAACTGAAGAAGATAAAATAGTCAGAAACCACTGTGAATTGATAAAGTCATCAAATATGGTTACATAAAGATATGATTGACTGATTCTTACCGGGGTTTACAGTTGATATAATGAACAGGTATGGGCTGTGTCTGAACTCATTTGTTTTTGCTTGGAAATATTTTGATAGGGTTACCCAGAAGATAGAAGCCAGAAAACGAGATACTTAACTAGGAATATACTTGGAATTGAACGGCTCATTTACAAGATACACGTTGACTGATATTGGGTTGCTACACAAAACCGATATCAATCGATAGCAAATAGGTAGATGGATATAAACAGACGTAGATAAAGATTTGAACAAAATGGGATAGATAGATAGATAGATAGATAGATAGATACATACATACATACATACATACATACATATGGAGACATTGAGATAGATAGATTGATAGATAGATAGATAAGAACACTGGAGCAAACGAATGTATTCATATTGATTTTAGTGGACAGAAATATGTGAACAAATCCGAACACACTCATTTGGCGTTAAGAAACCAAGATAGATAAATAGATAGATATGAATTGACTCACACACACACACGCAAATATATATACATATATATATATATATATATATATATATATATATATATATATATATATATATATATATATATATATAAACAAACTGTGATAGAAAGATAGAGAGATAGATATGATCAAACTAAGGAGAAGAAAGATATAAACAAGCAGAGAGATGCATAAAGATGTATAAAAGAAACATAGATACTAGAACAGATACGGAAGGACTGAAATAGATAGATTGAGAGATAGATAGAAAAACTTCGTCAAGATTTCAATATGATGACCTCGAGCCGAAAATGCCTTCCCTGCAATGTAATGTGCGGTGGAGGTCATCACCTTTTCGGCCATCAATAGCCACAATACAACATTAAGATTGGCACTTTTGGAGGCTGCACGTAGCCCTTACAAATAGTGACCATCCCAAGTGACAGAGGTCAGCCTCGTTTCCGCATCACAGACATCTCCATCTACCAACGACCTCTCCCAAAGTAATCTGTCTCTTTTGAAAAGGGCAGCATTTTCAGATAGCACATTGTGAATTCAACAGACAAGGTTCGCTTTCCTCCCTACCCATCTCTTGGAGCTAAGGGCAAAGCACTTTCTATTTCCATGATTGTTATTTGTGTGCTTCTGGCGATGTAATGATTAGATCAATTGCAGGAACAGCTCTGCCCTTGTTTGCCATGGCCTGAAAAGTGCCACACCTATTACCAGTTGCATTCCAAATCCAGATTCTCTAAAATTAATTGTAAATCATTTGCTGTTAAATTCATATGAAAATCTGAATGGAAATTTGGAGGGAAATAACTCAATTAAAGCTATTTCTCTTTGACTTCATTATCGTTTTATTTTTTTTTATCTTAATCATTGGAGAGTTCCATTTTTCTCTAAATTTATTCCCAGAAGACTATGTGGAAGCCCACATCAAACCTTTTGATCCACCCTCTAGCCCAATCTCTTAGAGGTAATACAATTAGAAATAATTATTTGAAATACACTATCAAACAAGACGTAAGGATGGACACAATTTTTTTTACCGTGAAATCGCAACATACACAAAAATTTATCCCTATATAATACGCCGAGTATGTAAATAGCTACTCAGCGCAAGATTCGTCTTGTTGCCTGTAATTTCTGGCAAGACAGACGCAGCTGCGATACTAGAGCAAATGAGGGTGCCCACGGGCGTGGTCTTGCTCTGCGTGGTCAAGGCAAATGTGATCAGGATTCGTCCTGTGACCAAATCAAGCCTACTCTCATAACCCTGCGACACTAATTGTACAGGCAAAGGATTTAGGGAACAGTTTCACATACACGCACCTACAAGTATTTGCATGGAACCTAGTATTAAGGCGACTTTGTATCATATCTTAACTGAGTAAATAGAGAAGATGTATACACATACGTCACATGTATGTTTTTTTTTCTGTGATGTGTGATTATAATTGAATGCTAATTATACAGTTCGAAATATTCTGATTATTCTTCTTCACTGTTGCTTTTTTAAATACTTTATATTAAAATTCATAAAATTCCAAAGATCAGAATCAAGGGATATTATTATTTCAGGAATTTTGAGGAATAATCAGCATCTTTTTGAATTTATTTTTATTAAATTTTTCGAGGACTGTCGATCCTAAAATCTTTCAATTTGACACTACTCTGCCTCTGTGTGCTGAAGAATATATCTGCCTCGTACATCTACAAATACATCAGGCAAAGGTCAACTTCGTGCACTATGGAGAAATGATCTGTATCTTTTAAAATTCATCTCCATAAAATTTCTTGAGAACCACCAATCCTATAAACTTCAAACGTGACACTACTCTGCTTTTAGGGCAGGCTTATATACCTGACAAATGTCAACAATGTACAGCTGTCAAGTAATTGCAGTGCACACACACACACACACACACACACACACACACACACACGTTCTTTCTAACTCTCTCTTCCCTTTTCTCCTTCACACACACACAAATTTCTCCAATTGTAGTGTGATATATCGGGACATTTTCTGACAGTATGTTCCGCTACCCTTCTCCTAATTCTGCATTTATTTTACCAACCGCTTTCCCCTCATCAAATTCAACTGGATTCAATAATGTCATTGAAAAAAACATTCTCTGTATTATCAATAACATCTTATTGTCTTGCAATATTCTCTCTGATAATATCTGTCAAGATGCTGTATTCAATGTCTTTTTAGAAGAACTTATTGTCTTTCATTTGAAACTGTCAACCAAAACAGTCATCATTGTCAACATAAGTTTCTCCGGTATCTAAATGAGTCAATTCATCTATGTATTGTGCGTAAAGCCCGTAATGATAGAGCTAGAGTGCTGGAAATTAAGCATTTACTCACTAATTCATCGAGAAAAAAATTCCTTTGAACCCTTCCTCTATAGGCTTTCAATAGTGCAGGGGCAATTTGCACTGAATTTTTATGCTAAATTGGCTCCTTAGTTTGAGTCCACTTGCATTCAAGCTTGTATTTTGAAAATTTGAACTTTACTGTAATAACTGTCCAGCAAAACGCAAAATAAGTAACCTATTAGTTGATCACTTTTTCCCCTGTTTATTTAAATCAATCACCCACAACATAGAATGTTGCCAAAATATAATGGTCATGTGACAGTCTCTGTTGAATGACAAGGCTGATATGCCATTCTTTATTTTGACCAGTTTTTAACTACGCTCTAATCTTAAGTTGTTTTCATACAACTTTCAGTCCGGGCCTCTTTTTTTTACGGGAACTAATAAACAGCGAGACCGGATGTACGAAACAACTTCAATATTAATCATGAAAGTAGAATAAGAAAGCATTTTTTTTTATTTTGAATTGACGGACTTTCTTGTTTAACTACGTATATTACTGAAGCTTCTGTTATTCACACTATTCTAATAAATAGCAAGGCAAGTTTTAAAAAATATTCTGAAAAGGGAGGAGATGAATTGAATTAGAAGCGTCTCACTCGAAACAAACAACATGATGAAAGATATAGAGAAAGAAAAAGAGTAAGGAATAGTGAATGGATGAAAGAGGAATGAAGAAAGAAAAAGGAAAGAAAGAAAAAAAGAAAGAAAGAAAGAAAGAAAGAAAGAAAGAAAGAAAGAAAGAAAGAAAGAAAGAAAGAAAGAATACAAGACAGAGATTAGAGAGGCAAATCTAAAAAGACAGGAGGAGAGAGAGGATAGAATAGAAGAAGAAAAGGAAGAGAGGAAGAAAGGAGAAATAGAAGAAAAAAATCCAAGAAAGAGATGAATAGAAGTACGAAAAAGAAAGAAAAAATTCAAAGGAAGAAAAAAATTCCCAGAAAGAAAGGAAGAAATTGCAAACGAGAAAGAGAGAAAAAAAATTTCCAAGAGAGAATGAAAGAAAGGAATTACGAGAAAGAAAGTGAGAAAAATATCACAAGAAAAGAAAGTGATAAACTCTATTCAAATTGTGTGTATGCAGTATCTGTCAAGGTAAATCATAGCTGTTTGCTATACTCAGCTATTTCTGGCATAAAGTATCGAACAAGAAGCCAAATAAGATTGTGCACAACGCACTCTTCCTCGTCATTGATAACAAAGTCTTAATCTTCACTTAATCATACACAACGTCACTAGTCTTGGGTACCTAGTGAGGATCGAAATCATCCGAATAAGTTATTTCTCTTGTATTTTACAACAAGCATGGATACAAAGGAACAAATTTACTATTACTTTACATCGTAAATTGACACCCCCATCCAAAAGATTTTTCTTTTTTTTTGGAGGATGTTCATGGAAAAAAAACTATTTGAGCTTAATAAAGGGTAAATGTTTACATTCTCAGGCCCTTGGTCTCATTAGTGCGGTCTGTAAGCGTAATACATTGGTAATCAGCTAGCAAGCAATCTAGACTAGTTTGAAAACTGGAGAGACTGGAAATTTTGGTGACAATGGTTTATAATAAGCATAGGATATAAAATCCTTGGGATAAAGCAAAAAGCATCATATAAATAGGATTAATGTAGTCTTGATTTTGGTTCGTGAATGAAGCTCTCGACTCGATTCGGGGAACGAAGTAAATGTCCCTTATACAAAGGAAAAAAAAACACATTATAATCTGGCTGCTCGAAGTCTATTTTCGCGATGTACCAAGATCCTTAATAGACTTCCGTCTAAGTATCCACCCTATTTATATAACTAATGGCCCTGGGAGGAAATGACAAAGGTTGGAGATCCGTCAAAAGAATTACAGAAGGAGATCACGGTATTGTGAAATGGAAAAAAAGGGAAGGAAAATGAAAGAAAAAAAAAGAGAAAGTGAGTTTAGCAAATAAACAAAAGAGAGAAAGGATGAAATAGAAAAGGAGGGAGAGAACTGAAAGGAAATCAGAAGAAACAAAGAGAAGGAGTAAAAAAGACGAATAAAGATAATGAAACAGAATAATTAAAGGAATAGAGTTTGGTAATAGGAGATGGATAGAAAGTGAGAGGAATGAAAGAAAAAATAGAAGATGAGGTGAATAAAAAGATAGAGAAATGAAGAACAAGTTTTAAAAATCAGGAGGATAAGGCAAAAGGAATGAGGCTTTAATAAAGCACAAGAATAAGGCAAAAGAATAAGGCAAATATAAAGCAGAAGAAAGTGGCAAAAATAAGGCAATAGATTAGAAAACAGACAGAAAAAAAGTGAAAAAGAAGGTTTATAAAACAGAATAGGAAAGATTGGACAAGAAAAAAAAAAGGAGTTAAAAATGAAAGAAAGGAAAAAGTGCAATAAGTAATACGAAAATAGATTAAATGATGGTGGGGGTTGGGGGGAGACTATCACGTGATTGAAAAGAAAAACGACACAAGATGGTGGACGGAGAGTAAATATCCGGTGTGAAGTACCCGGATGTGTGGAGAACATGTTTCATTAAGAGTTGCTCTGGTGCAGCGTAATTTTAATGTACAGGATGGAAATGGGATAACATCGGTCGGTTTTGGGGGTACAATGACATCGGGACGGGGGTTGGGGTAGGGGTAGGAAGGAGAGCGACATTGATCGATATATGTAGAATTAGATAGATGGAAACATGCTATTCGGGAGGAAACTGACACACTCTCCCTGATAATCCATTCTTCTCTCTTTCTCTCCGTCTTTCCTTGTCTTTGTTCTTTCTATTTGCGTCTCGGCCATTTGACAGCTGCTAAAAGGCCAAAACAGAGATGCAAAGAACGGAGAGAGAGAGAGAGAGAAAGACAGAGAGAGAGGGAGTTAGAGGGAAGAAGAAATTATTAGGGAGAGTGTCCAAGAGTTAAAACACGAAGAGGAAGATAGATAGACAATCAAAGAGGGAGAGAGAGAGGAGGACTCGAACATACATATGGACATACTTGGATGGATATTTACACAGAACAAGATGGATCGTTTGACAGGAAAATAGATAGATAGGAAAGTAAAAAGATTTGATTAAAGTATGCTTGGTATATAAGTAGAAAACAGAATGAAAGTGTGTGAGCGACCAAGGATGCGAACGAACTAAGTCAACACTTCCGATCATATCTTCACTTTGATGCAATTTTGCAGCCCATAGGGTGCAGTCGTTTGAGAGTCTATAAAACATTGAGTTAGAAACAAAGAAACGTACATTCGTCATCTCCGTTGTATTTTATATGTGCATGCATTGAGTAAATACGTATGTATATATATATATATATATATATATATATATATATATATATATATATATATATATTGATAGATATATAGATACATAAATTAATACAGATATATCAGTAGATAAATTACATACACACACACACACGTACATATATGTGTGTGGGGGGGGGGTGTTTGAAGGGGGGAAAACAAAAAGTAGAACATTTACATGTCTCTGTTTTGAAGAGATACTCTACATGTATCTGTGAGTGTGTGTGTGTGTGTAAGTGTGTGTGAGTTTAGGCTTATGTGCAACATACAGCCTGTGCATGTATTTACGTATGTATGAGAAATCATTTATGCTTATCTATGTGTGTATGTAAGATAGCATTAATGCATATGCATTCGTTATAAAACATTTTTGGTCGAGGAGAGCATTCATGCTAGTATGCAAATATTCAAGAGAACGTGTTTATGTAATACAAGGTTGGTGCGTGTATACATGGATGTTTGGGTGCGTGTGTGTACTATGGAGTTTGTTTTTAGACAAGTGTGTATATGGAAGAATACATATATATCAATGTAAAGAAGGTTCCTGTACGTAAATGAATTATTTCTGTGCTTGGGTGTGTTAATGTCTTGGTCAGCGTTTTTGTGTGTGAGTATCTGTTTAACAGAAACGTTTCGTGTGTATATGTTTGTGTGTTCGCATCACAAAGGATGTTCATTTAATATACGCGTAAGATCATCGATCACCGATACGGTTGCAGTACACAATTTTTCATTTCCTCTCTCCTAATATATATATATATATATATATATATATATATATATATATATATATATATATATATATACATATATGTGTGTGTGTGTATGTGTGTGTAAGCTGCAGACTTATCAGTGTTTATGCACACATTCTACCTCTCTCTCTCTGTATATATATATATGTATATAAATATATACATATATATATATATATATATATATATATATATATATATATATATATATATATGCGTATGTGTGTGTGTGTGTGTGTGTGTGTGTGTTTGAGTATATATGCGTATGTATCTGTGTGTAATGGCTGTGCAAGCAATCAAAGTAGCCTTTCCAGTCGGGCTGATCTTATGTGCGGAGATCAAGAGATTTAAAATGGCGACAGCTGAGAGCCCGTCAAATCCCTGAGGCAGTGCTCCTTCCAGCGCACTGGGGTCAGTAGTGTCATGATCAGCGAACCATTGGGGACTCCAATCTTTGAACAACCGTTTGGTATTAACTGATTGACGTAGACTTAACGCAATTCAATTCTATTGTTGCTGTGAACTGTTGTCCCGAAACTATTCCGTGCCATGCTTTCAAATTTGCCCTGCTATATTTAAACCTCAAATACAAAGATATACACAAAGTCCAAAAGGAACTGCTGTAACCCTTTAACAGCCATTTGCAACATCAATAATTTCTATTAAAAAACTTATAAGCTTTAATAATCTTTACTAGTATTTCTCTCAATGAATGATCGTAGCCTCCAAATAAGCTGGTAGATTCTATCTTTTTTTTTTCATATAAGTGTGTATGTGTTTATGTGTTCAAATGCTTGAATAACTTTTGTTTACACACTCAAAAATATAGAATCATAACTCCGTTAATAAATGTTTTATGTTTCGATAAAAAGCTATTTTGCACTTTTGAAGGCATCATTCAAACGGGTTTATTAATGACATCTAGAATAATGTAGAATATAAATGTTTCTATACATCTTTTCTCTATTTTAGATATTTTCCATTGGTGAACGCCAGTGATGTCATAAATGGATTTTATTCTGATCACATTTATTCTTTTTTTTTTTTACACGATTTTGAACTTTAACGTGGTTCAATTATTGACTTTGATAGCGACTTTTGTTTTTAGTTATTTTTCATCGTTATAACAGTTTACAACGGATTAGAAATAACAAATTACCTCATAGGTAAAGTTTCGTTCGTTTCCTGACCAAAATATATCAATGATGGTGTGTGACATTCTTGCATCATGACCAAGTTCTTGCCATTTGAATTCTCACATATGTCCAATTTTTGTTCCCTGATATGATGTATTGTCCTGGGATCTTTCATGTGGAATTAGGGATGGCCAACTTTTTCCATGCATGTTCCATGGTTTTGACTTTGAGAGCCAATATTTTCGTCTGAGTCCAGTCCAAGGGTAGAGTTGATTTAATTTTTTTCTGCTTTAATAGTACCAAGAACAATCTCCTCCATTCTTTGGAAGAGAAAATTTTGGAAATCACAGCTAAGTAATTCGTAGTCGACTGTCTCACCAACGAAGCCAAAGTGACAAGTTTTACAAACATGAATTTTTTTATTATATATTCAACACAATAGTTGATCTTCAGTCGCAATAAGGGTGGGAACCAACCTTGTTCGGTAGGGTTCCACGTTTCATCCCTGTATATGAGCATCAGGGAGATATATCTATCTATCACCATTGTCAACCTTGATAGGAGCCAACAATATTCACGCACACTGAGGTTGGGGAGTCAATGAAAATTAGGAAGGGTGGAGATCACTGAATTGGTCACTTCTTTCAGTGATCACAGAAAAAGTCCAAAATAAAAAAAAATAGAAATATATATAGTCATGTGTGTGTGTGTGTGTGTGTGTGTGTGTGTGTGTGTGTGTGTGTGTGTGTGTGAAGAGGGGAAAACAAAAAATGAAACATTCATACGTCTCTATTTTGAAGAGATACTCTACATGCATCTGTGAGTGTATATGTGTATGCGTGTGTGAGTTTAGGCTTATATGCAACATACAGCCTGTGCATGTATTTACGTATGTATAAAAAATCATATATGCTTATATGTGCGTATGTAAGATAACATTAATGCATATGCATATGGAGATCATTGAATTGGTCACTCCTCTCAGTGATCACAGAAAAAGTCCGAAAAAAAAAAAAAACAGAAATACTACCGGATATATGCTAAAGGGTCGTTTTAGCCAAAAGACACCATGTAAATTGACCCCGACACTGAAAACCTTTCAGAGGTTTATAAAAACAACGTTTTTGCTAAAAATTTTCCTTCCTCTATCTCCATTAGTGTTGTCTGCACGCCTGAACCATACTCTTTACATAAATACCCACGTACATAGCCAGCCAGTCACCGGAACCAACTAGAAAACAGAAGAAACATATATTGTCGGTTTTCAATATCATTTTTGCTCCATTTATAGATATTTTTCTGTTGGAATAATAACTCGTATTTCTGTTTACGAGATTCAGATCTGATTTCTTTTTTTCTTTTTTTTTTTTAAGAATCAGACTTCGATAACATGTTTGCCTGTAATTAACAATTCACCTCAGCTAAATTAACTCCCTTTTCAGAATGGATCTCGAAGATATTAGGAAAAATCCGAGTAAATAAGATTTCAAATTCTATCCAGCGGAGGTCATATTTTAAAAAATCACTCATTGGAATATGATTCGCCAAGAAATATCAGAAAAGTCTGTATAGTCAAAAGCAACATAAGTTTCTTCAGCTTCTAAGTAGATCTGTCTGGCTAGTTGGCTTTGTATTTATGTGCTGAATGTACAAGTCTCACAGTACCCGAAAAAACAAGTAACTATTGTGCTCGAAGTAAATTGAAAACTGACAATGGATATGGACAGAATTGTCCAAAGTACCCAAGAATTCTATAAAAACCCATATTCTATCAAACAAAGGACATCGAATGATGAAGAGGAGATACAGGCCGAGAGTAATTACCTCGAGGATTTCTCAGATGTTGCTCCACAGTAGATGAAGCAAAGAAAATAAAGGACCTGAATCCGATAACATAACCATCAACCTACTCAAAAAAGCTGGGAAAATCATCACGAGAAAACTAGCAATCCCATTCAATTTATGCTTCAAGTAAAGTAAAGTTCCAGAAGAGTGGAAGATTGCAATTATGATGGTGTTATACAAAAAAAGAAACTCAAATGACCTCAACAACTTCAGGCCAATAAGCCTACTGAACTGCATCGACAGACTCTTCACTGAAGTGGTCATAAACCGAATCAGCAAAATATTAATTAAAAAACCAACCACCGGAACAGGCTGGCCACAGAAAAAGCTACTCACCCTTTGACCATCTCCATTCAGTAGACCAACTAGAGGAGAAAGCAGCAGAATATAGAATGCCACTAGCTGTAGCATTTGTGCACTTCAAAAAGGCTTTCGTTTCAGGGGAAATCTTCAAAGTCATTGAGACTACAAGGTGTTAACCCCGTATATCTGAGAGTATTGACTGATATATACTGATTCAGCGGGTCCTTCATTGGGCTACATAAAGATTTTGCGACCTTTCAACGAGAAAAAGGAGTGAGACAAGATGACACAAGTTTGACCGAACTCTTCACAGCCTGTCTCAGGATGATCTACCAAAACATGGACTGGGAACGCAAAGGAATCAGGAAAGAAGGAAGATACCGAAGTAACCTCATATTTAAGACTACATTGTCCTTCACAATCTCCAAATAATGTTAGACGAACTAAATGAATACAAGAAAGTAGGGGTCGTCATGAAATTCAGCGAAACGATTGTGTGTGATGAGCTGGATAACTGACTCTGTGATGCCCAAGAGAGGTCTGGAGAATCTTAGGAAAGGTCTTTGTCTAACAACGGACGCTGAGAGGCTGCTGCTGCTGCTGCTGCTGCCGATGATGATGATGATGATGATGATGATGATGATGATGATGCGTAAACTGTACTGATGGATTGGAAATAAATATTTACTCACTACTATATCAGGAAAAGAAACGTATTCTTTTGTTTTTTGAAATTCCCCCAAATAGGTTTTCAACAAACAATTCAATCCACAATGCCAGTTTATGCAAAATTAGTCCTTCAATCCTCATCCAACAATGTTCATGCTTGTATTTGGGGGGTGGGGATATTTTTTTGGTGACACAACAAAAAGCGATAGAAGTAACCTTTTCATTGATCACCCCGTCCTTTCAATTTTCTAATTTGATCATCCCCCGGATGTTATGCTACCAAATGACTATGTCATGTGATTGTTTCGATTGAGTGACTAACCAGACCAGTATTTCATATCATACTTTCCTTTATCAATGTTTGATTACGATTTGTTTATAAAGATCAACAATAATAGGATTAAAATATCAAAATAAAGATTAATTAGGGTAATACGATACATAGACGCTTGAAAAGAGAGAATGTAAACAAATCCTGTGGATTCTCATCGTTTAATTCGAGAAAAAAGTAAAATAAAACAACAACTCATTTCATTTCGCCTCAATAAGATTACTGCAACTTTTGTGTTTTATTTATAATGAATAAAATATATTTTCAAATGCATCCTCGCTTCTTTTTAAGAGGCTACGTCCGTTGGTTGATCGCACTGTCGGTTTTTCTTCGTATTGTTTCTCAGCTGTTTCAAGTCAGATTTACTTGAAGCTTGATAGGAGGCTTCTTACCTAGAAAAAAATTTCCACTTGGGTTCAGTAATGGTATTCAAACTTTATGTTTCAAATCATTTCCAAGCTGTTTCAAGTCAGATTTACTTGAAACTTGAAAGGAACGCATTCCTTGATAAGACGCTTCTCACTTAGAACTATCTTTTAGATATGGTCACTTGGTGTATCAATAATGGTGTTCAAACTGTACAGTGGGAGCCTTATCAAACTTTTTTCGTTCAGTATGAATTTATTTATTTATAGAATGAAGCCCCTTTGAGTGCCTGTCAGATAGATTTCATTGATATTTTAGACTTGTCAGTCGGTAAAAGAGACGGTTACCTATCAGTTGGTCATCATTTCAAATCGTGGTTAGAAAATTTTAGTTTTATAAATGAATTCATTGTCAGTAAGTACTGTCAATTTATCACAGTTCGTTGAAGGCCAAGCTTTTAAACATTGGTTGTTATTTCGAATCACATTGAGCTACTTCTAGTTTTTTCTTCACAAAATTTAGTGAGGGTTATTCTTGTTGTTATTGTTGCTGTTGTTGTTGTTGTTGCTGCTGCTGCTGCTGTTGTTTTTGCTGTTGTTGTTATAATGGAATCAGAAAGTTACCTCCACGTTTGGTATGGAGTTAAACAATATCTTTTGAAAGACAAATGTTGGAGTTTGAATAACGGAAGCAAGTATTCAATTTGTGATTTTCAAACTACTATTGGATTTTAACTTTATTTTCCTCACCTAACCCGATGAATTCCGGTTAAAAGTAAAAAATGAAAAGTTTCAGATGATGATTAGAGTGTTAAGGGTTACGATAGAGAGTCAGATTATATCGTTACGCCATCAATCAACAAAAAGAAGACAGAAAGTGAGAAAGGAAGGAGGATAGAAATAAAGAGAGGAAGGAGGAATGGAGAGCTATGGACGCTAGGTTTCAGCTGATATTTAAATTGCCTCAAATTACATGTAGAAATTTTTATGCCATTTACCTAGAAAAATATCTACCCACTAAGTTCCCGTCATTGACCATATTTACAGATATTTTTTTCTGCTAATAAAAAGGTGTTTTAACAAAAATCAATATATTTTAAAAACTTATGAGCTCATGTCAGCGTGAAGTATGACACTGAAGCAGCCTGTTTTGTAGTGTACTCTTTTGATAAAGAAATAAAGAATGTTTTGAACTCATCTTCTTTTATCAATATGTTGTACTTTTGTTTAGGGTCGTTACTTGAAATTTGTTGACCCGCTGTCGCAGCTCCTTGAAAGCCCAAATTCCAATATTAGTGTATTGTTTCCGAATTTTGGGGATGAGGCTTGAATAAATGTCTTATTTTTGCCCCTGTGCTAATATATTGATATAAACAAATGTTTTGCTTCTAATCGCTTGGGTTTGCGAGTTGAAGACATGAACAAGCAAGCAGAACCATTTTTTGTTTGCAAACAAAGCAATAAGGTCTGCTTTCATAAAATCATGCTTTTTAAACTCATGTTTTATGGTACCGAATGCTAAATTCATTCGAACTGTTTGTGTTTTTTAATTGAAATGAATTGTAAAATGAAAAAAAAAACAAGTTTTTTTTGTTTCAATTCTCCAAAATTCTAGTTCAGAAATAGATACTGGAGATTCATCATCATAATCATCATCATCAGTCTATTAACGTCTGTTGTTGGACATAGATCTTCCCAAGGATTCACTACATTTCTGTATTATAAGTGTAGCAGAGCAAGTATTTTCTTAATCTGACTAGTTCATCTATCTATCTTGTATTTTGTCAGCCTCGGTTTCGCATGTGATCTCTTGGGATCCATGTTGTGAGTCACGATGTCAATCGGTTGTTTGCAATTCTTGCAACATCAGTTGGTGCTATATATACCAGTGAGTTAATTCTGATTCTCCCAGTTCAGAATCAATTATGGTTCCTGCAATCTTAGGAAATAAAACCAGTTCTTTCTTTGTTCAAATACTTATAGGGACTATCTTTTTTTATTAATGATAATTTATGTATCTATGAAATGTGTCAACTGGAAAAAAAAACATTTCCTAGAAGTTTAGCACGTAGAGTCACAAAATGTGAATAGATGCATGTCTTATGTCGTTTGCAAATAATCCAGATCTTATTGTGTAATGTTGTTGCTAGAGAAGTAAAATGCTTGTTTGTTCAAATACTTATGACAGCAACTGTATACACACACATACACATGTATATATATATATAGAGAGAGAGAGAGAAAGAGAGAGAGAGAGAGAGAGATGGAGGAGAGGGAATATTTCAATTGAATATGCAAGTATGTTTGTTTGTCCACATTGATATCGCCCTATTTCTGAAAATTAATAACGGCTTGATAAACAGAAGCAAATCTAATTCTCATTCCTGAGTCGACTGAAAAACAAGTTCTTGATAACATCGATAGGCATTATTATTAAAATCATTTGCGGCAACAATTGTACGCTCAGCGAATTGCAAACGTTATCGAGCAAGCGTTTGGAAAACTGATTAGATAGAAAAAGAAACGGGTATGCTTCGGTACTCAATGGAAAACATCATGAAACCAAGCTCTTTTAGCAGCATGCCCTGTTGGGGTTGATCAATTAAACAAATTGGGGAAAAGGTCGATCAATAGATAAATGAACTCTCTTGCCTTCTTGGAGACGGTACTCAATGATAAAAATGTTTGAATTTTCAATGAACAAACGAAAAGGCCCTAGACATGGCGTTGTGCAACTGAAGTCTACTTAGTAAGGTAGAGATTTTCAGCATGTTCTTTCTACTCCCGCCTTTCACACTCATACACAAGTATGTATGTACATACACACAGATATGCACATACACACACATGGGTACGTGCACACTGTAAGGGGACAATTAAGCATACACTGATATTGTAAGTTGATCCCTCACTAAAGACCCCTTTTCTGTTTGGGGGATAAAAATCTTTTAGTCATAATATGGAGTAAATGATTACATTTTCTGCCTTCTAACTCCTTTAATGCAGCCCATTCACGAGACGTATTCATAGATAATCGGACAGCTAGACGGACAGCTAGAAAGTCAGATATACAGCCAGCGAGTCAGAAGCACTTAAAAACTTGAGAAACCAGTGTTGGTGTATGTTGATAGTTATGGTTGACAGTTCGTAGAATTCAATACGCACATTTAAACAATAAATAGGAATTGACTTTCGGTATTTTGTATTGAAGACAAATTTTATCTGGAGATATTTGTTCGACTCCGGAGAGGAAACCAGTTTTAGAACAAAAGACTGGTAGCTGGGAAGGATTGGGAATCGGTTAAATACTGCTGTATTGATGCTTTTCATCATGAGGAATACATATGTTTAAATTATTAAGAAATATACTCCAGTGATTCGAAATATGTTTTCCTGTTTGTAAGACCTTTTTCATTTTTGCGCATATACAAAGAAAGCCTGATATATTTACAGCTATGTCAGTTTTTAAAAGGTTACTTTCTGCCCGTCAAATGGAAGTTCATTTTACGAAAAGAAATTCCAGCATGGGAAGGAGCTAGCCAAACTCAGGACTTCGCCACAGGAACCCACGTTTACTGTATAAAAAATTTCCTTAATCAGACACTGAAACACTCATTTTGAATTAAAGCTTATTAACAATTAAAATTTATTGAATCAACAAAACAGGAAAAGGAGAATAATGCCAAATCGGTAAAAATATAGCTAAATGTTATTGTTAGTCAAAATAAAACCAAAATAGCATCCAGAAATTACTATGATTATCTAGATACTATTTTCCGAGGCGACTCTCAGTGGACAGTTTACACCCAAACTCTAAATGGTTTCTTGAATATAAAGAAATAAAATAAAGCTTTGAGATAGAGTGAAAAAAAATTGGGTGGGGTGATCATACTGATTCGTTTAGTAGTCCAGGGAAAGGGGAGGTAAATCTGATAAACTGTTCGTATACATACATAGTAGTAATTGATGGAACTGTTCGACCTCAGGAAAGCTGATTGAATGATTGCAGTATACAATAATCAAAAGAAAACGGGGTGGTCTCAGAATCCAAAGTAATTGACAGCTGGTCGCTGAAGAGTACCAGAGGCACAAAATGTTTACATTCATCGGGCACATCTGTTATATATATGTATATATATGAAATGAATCATCTCGTTTTACTGATTTTACATAACCAACTCTGCCAATGTTGGAGATGTCAGACCGAAGATGAATCGTTTTTGCTCCAAAACGTGTTCGGAATAACTCTATTGAAATAAATAATTCCATTCACACAACACAATCCGGCCCCGTCTCAACTTTTCAATGTGAAACTCTCTCTCTCTCTCTCTCTCTCTCTCTCTCTCTCTCTCTCTCTCTCTCTCTCTCTCTCTCTCTCTCTCTATCTATCTATCTATCTATCTATATGTATATATATATATATGTGTGTGTGTGTGTGTGTGTGTGTATGTGTGTATATATATATGATTATAAATATATATAGAGAGAGAGACAGAGAGTCGGAGACAGAGAAAGAAAAAGACAGAGGTGGAGTCAGGCAAAAGGAAAAGATTCACAATGTTTATATTTTTTACCAATTTTACTTGACGTCCAAACAGAACACCGTTATGTCATAAAAAGACATACGGAGATCATACAACGATGTAAGATTCAAACGGAGTCCGTTCTAGTTCAGGTGAAAATTGAAAATGGAAATCCTTCATTTCATATTCCAAAATACCAACATGTACGACCGACTAATAAATTAGTCCATCAAATGTAGCTCAACATTCATCACGTTTTTCTTGTTTTTAGACCAGATTTCGGACCATTTCAGACCAGAAGGACGCAGATGTGATGTCTATATGTCTATATGATCTCTTTATCATATAAGTATGTCCAGAAAATTCTACCAGTATCCGTCTGTTAATATTAATTCATAGTGAAAACACTGCTATGCATAATAAAATCTGATATACCGTACATAGCTTGATTGTATCGAGACAATGCGGACAAAGAATCGAATAGTTTTTGATAATGAAAAGAGTTATTGCATAATATAATCCATAAATATTTATTACATTAATATGTATTGCCTCAAGAATTCATCGAAATTCAAGGAAATATGAAAGTGTATGGAGTTCTTACGGGCAAATATTCCATATTAAGATGTTATCACTTTGGGACAACAGTAATCTTGAGTGGTCTGCATCTGGAATAGTTTTCTCGGTTTATAGAAATTCTGATTGACTTTCCTTATTTCAGTCGCTGTGTAGGTAGAGTCATGTTTTGATGTCAATGTTATGCTTTCATTTTACACAACTATTTGATTTATTTCTTACACCCTTTTACATATCATCTTGTCGGATAATTTTTATCCAAATATTGATCACATAGATGTAAGTAAAAAAAAAAAAAAAAAATATCTTTCAATCTTGAGACAGAGTATAACTTGCTGAGACTAGTTATTGGACTGTGGTAGCGAACTGATTAATTATATATATATATATATATATATATGTATATATACACAACAGCCTATTCTATTTGTAGTTTAATCCCAAACGCTGTTTTCTAGCATGAGGGTTGATATGTTTACGGTCTTGTACAATACATTCATAACAAAAAAACGTATTTTATGATGTAACGTAATAACTTTCTGGCTTTTCATGTTCCATTCTTTTTTATTAGTAGAAAACATCAATAAAAACTGTCAAAATCTGCATAGCCAACATGAAAATCGCTTTCTGAGTTTTTTAAGGGGGTCTAGCTATGTATTTGTTGCAAGTATAGGCTGCACCAATGGAGCTAAAGGGCTAAAAATTTGAACATTCGCACTTCGTCGTGTCTAAGAAACGGTAGTTTTGTTTTTTCAACCCTCAGCCTAAATAGCTTTTTTGGAGGGGGTTCAATTTACAAAGTATTTTAGTTTAGGCTACATCGATTGAGCTAAAGGACGGAAAATTTTTGACATTCACTTCTTATTGTGTCTAAAAACGGTTGGGTTTTTTGGAAGATTTTTAGGAAGGGGTTCAATTTGCAATATAATTTGTGCTAAGTGCGTGTCCTAGTTTTTATCTGGTTGCATTTGCGTTTGCTTTTGATTTTTTGAAAATTCATACTTTTTTGCGATCACAGTCCAACAGAAGCTGAGAAATGTAACTTAATTGATCTCTTATCTTTTCCTTATTATCATCATCATCAGCCTTTTTCGTGTCCGTTGTTTGACATAGACTTCCTCAAGATTTGCCAGAACTCTTTATCATGGCTGTCGCAGAGCCAGTACTTTCTGAATTTGTTTAGTTTGTCATATCATTTTAGTTCCTTTCGGACACAATTTCGCACATGATCTCTGGGGATCAATTTTGTGATCAGTTATGTCCAGTTGTTGTCTGATATTCTTGTAACATATCCTGCCCATTGTCAATAGAGTTACTCAATGGTTTGTACGATAAGCCCGCTTTTACTTATTTAATTGATCGAACCTCAACATGCAATACTATGTGAAGGTTTGTAATGAGTGACTAGGCAGACCTGTTTGTATATATTCAGGGAAACTATTTCTCTAGTGCATGTGAGAGCGATGTATTTATTAAATTTTTGACACACGTAACCCACCCAGTTTATTATTTCTATCTTGCTGACTATAGATTCCAATAAATATCTTTCCAGAAAATTGAAACGTAATAAAATGAACTATTGTCATATACAATGATTTAACAATATCGGATAATGCAAATTTTAACTGTTTGTCAAAATTGCAATTGAAGTATTTTTTGAAAAAGAAAAAGGATAAATAATCAGAAAGAGAGAATTTAGTGCATCTTACACTGTGAGATGTCCTAAACCAATTAATTTAAGTGCTTTCCTGTATATGTGCCAAAACTTGAACGATTCCGAACGAAAGCAATTGCTATTTTTTTAAACAAGCAATTTCCATTTGTGTGAGAAACCGTCAACCAGAACTGTCACTTAAACTGACGACGTTGGTTTCACTGGTTTTTAAGTCGGTCTGTATTGCTGTTTGGCTATGTATGTATAAAACATATAGGACGCTCTAACGAAGCCAGAAAGAGATGGAAATATAAACATTAACTCCTTATAAAGTGTAGAAAAACTGTCTTCTTGTTTTATTGAAAATTCCCCCTCCGAAGTAGGTTTCCAGTGAAGGGTTCAATTTGCAATGTAATTTCATGCTACATTGATCCTTTTGGCAAGATTCACCTTTTCTCTATTGAAAATACATATTTTTAGTGATCACTGTGGTGAGAGAAGTAATATTCATTGATCACCTCTTTTTCCTATTTGTTTAATTCATCACACCCAACACAGCATACTCCCCCCCCCAAAAAACGTTGGTTGCTTGACAGTTCCTGTTGGGTAACTAACCAGACCTGTCATCCTTTTTATTCTATTTTTTTTTAATTAACTTTAATGAAGGCTATAAATATTTCCGTGCGTGAAAATAAATACACATTATCGATTTCTTGCCGAATGAATATTTCTAATCATTTACGATAAGATAAACATTCCTAATAAGAGTGTGCAAATTTGCTGCACATGTATAAAAAAGTGATCATTTTATTAAATTATGATTTGGCAAGCTGTTTACAGTACCACCACCGATTTTAAGGGTGATTTGGGAACCTCTTTCAATCCGGAATCATAACTAGAAATTGAAATTCCCCCAGTTTTCACACTGAAAGGCAACAGCTATCCTTGCATGTGGAGTTATACCAAACCGAAGTAAACCTAGTCTTGTTAGTCACTAAACAGTTACATGAACAAAGTCTTGGTGTCGGAAGTAATCCGTCAAAAATGTAGAAAAAGGGGTTATCAATGGATACCTTACTTCTCTCACCTCTTGTTGGGCAGTGATCACTAAAAAAGTGGGAATTTTCCAAAAAAAGCTCAAATACTACTGGGCACAAACTGAGGGACAAAAATAGAATAAATAAGGTATAGATGTCTTCATTTCAGCCCGTGAATCCCATCAGCGCTTACATAAATAGCCAGCCAGTCAAACTAGTTTAAAAACTGAGGAAACCAATGTTGACAATTTCGGTGACAGTTGTCTGTTCTTAATTAGGACGTGAGAGTAATTACAGCAGAGGAAAGCTTCACTATTTCAAGAGATGTTATGGGATCTTTATGCATATGATTTTTTGAGAAAAACGGTCTATAAACCACTGAGGTGAGGCCAAGTATACGCATCGATTCGCCAAGAGCCTGAGTGGAGAGATCCTCAACCCTCAACAAATGTATTATCATCATCACTATTTTATAGTCTGTTGTTCCCGACGATCTGCCACACTTCTTTATCGTGGGCGTCGTGGAGCCAGTATTTCCCGAACTCGTCAAGTTCCTCTCTCCATCTTGTATTCTACCGGCTTCGGTTTCGCATAAGATCTCTGGGGATCTATGTTGTGAGTCGGGATATCCATCGGTTGTCTGTTGTCCTTGAAACATGGCCAGCCCATTGCCTTTTGAGTTACTCAGAAGATTCTATGATGTCTTGGATTCCTGTTTTCCCAGATATAGTGTGCTATCTTGTGAAATACCCATGTGAGGTTGAGCATGATTCTCTCATGTGCACGTTGCATGCTTCTGAGTCTGCAGGTTCATCTCTTGGTCAGGTTCCATATTTCAGCTCCGTAGATGACTATCAGGAGGATTTAATTGTTGTACACTCTCCATTTTAGGATTATGGAGATCGTCATCAGAAGGTGATTCTCTGATTGATTTCTCCTTCTTTTGTGGGTTTCAAAGAGATTCGTTATTCTCGATGGGATGTGACGGTCTACTTTCTCCAGTTTTGTAACTTTGATTTCGATATGAAATTACCTTTTAGGTGTGAGATACCTATCCACCGAGAAGCTTCAATTAATGTCTGGTTCGTTCATGAACCAAAACATTCAAAAGTAAATTGTATTTTAGGAGACCTAATATTTCAGAGATAGATAGGTCTAAAAAGTATCTTTTGTATATAGTGGGTCATAGCTGTATCATATACTTATTATCTCTTAATTGCTCTTGATCCGGCCGAATGAATGACTAGGCGCTTCTCTTGAGCCTAAATCGGTAGTATACGTGAATTACGTTTTAAATTGTAATGCAAAGGAAGGGGAGATAATAATAATAATATAATATGATAATAATAAGGTGTTAGAAATCAGAAAGTGTCAAAAACCATCAACATAAGTTTCTTGCTTTTAAGTAACTCTTGCTAGCTGCCTGACTGGCGGACTGATATGCTATATAAGTGACTAAGTGGAGCTAAAGGGCTGACAATTTAAAGATATGCCTGGAATAAACAGGTTTTTGGCTTTTAGAAATGCAGGATTTGCAATGTAGGCTTATGCTAAATCAGCCGCTTTAGTTTGCGTCCAGCAACATCCGTGTTTGTTTGTTTTTTTTTTATTTTGGCTCTTTAGGCTTCCTGCAAAAGACAAGAGAATAGATTTTTTCCGTTGATCACCTCCTTTTCGATTTCTTTGATTGATCACTAAACGTAGTAGGCTGCCAAGGGATCCTGGCCACGTGGCGGTTTCTGATGAGTGATTAACCAGACCTGTTTTCATTGTAAGGTTGATCAATAGTAGACTGGAGCCGCTCCATTCACCAGGATTTAACGTGTAGAACATGGAGTGAGAATTGATGTCACTGCATTATGGCTAACTTCCTGAACTCTAATGGCAGGTAGTAGTACTGAGTAACGGTATTTTGATCCAAAGCAGATCGTACAGATAAATGATCCTGGGCAGGAGTGCTGATCCAGGCGTTAATGTTTTTGGGTTTGGCTTTTTTTTTTCATCTTCATTGGTGATAGATCTTGTTTTTTTTTCTATTTGTTGTGTATAAAAAGTATTTAAAATGATTCCTTTGCCTGTGTGACCAGGAGAATGATGATTTGAAATATATCCATTTCGAATCTGATAATAGCTAATCCACACATTTTAAATCACATTAGGTAAGAGAAACAATTACGTATGAATATTGCTGGTCATAAAAGTAAAGTTTTGAAGGAATTATAGCCATACCGTTTTGCATACAGACAATTGAGTAAAGCCGCAGTCTTTTTGGAAAAAGCTTTTTAGATATTTTGGGGCTTTATTTTGACGGGTATAATTTAATATTGACACCTGGATTCTCAGAAATCTTGATTTTTCCTGGATATTTTTACTTTGTTTTAGGAGATTTCCAGTGGAAAACGCTAGCGATGCTATAAAAAGAATTTATTCAGACCATTTATTTTTTTAACATGACTTGGAATTTTGAAGGTACCGTTGTTCAATTATTGACTGTAAATCGAGCTTTCTGCGCATATTCATAGGTGAGCAATTAAAGAAAAAACACTCTCTATCCAGAGAAAAAACCATGGTTCAACATTCTTGACGGGTACTATGCTAGTGTTTACATTGATCTTTGGGAGAATTATGCATTCTCCTGAGTGCCCCCTTTGACTTTGTGAAGCTTTTTGTCTGTCCAATTCGTGCTTCAAGTTCTTGGATAAAATTACTGGGTTGCTCTTCCCTGATAAATCCGCAAAGTCAGGTGATCACTCTTAAACGTGGACGGCAGGGAACAGAGTGGGAAAATTGGATTGAAATCTCGAAAGACTGGCATGAGGTGGCCAACACTTTGGATTTAACAACCAGTTAGCTGGGTATAACAGATGAATCAGCAAGACACATATTTGCATACATACATATATATATATATATATATATATATATATATATATATATATATATATATATATATTATATATATATATATATATATATATATATATATATATATATATATATATATAATCTGTATATGTACAGTACTTGCAATAAGTATCTGACCAAACGGACACATGTAATCACTTGTTATTGAGAGCTAAAAATAGAAAGAAGAAACATATTTTATTGGAATTAACATAAAGTATGCATTTAAACATGTACTGTTATTCAGAATGATATATTAATCGAAAATGTATCCAACAGGATTAAATTGTTATAAAAAAAAAAACAGTGTTTGTGTGATAAGTACCGATCATCATTATTTGATATAGCCTTGAATTTGGTTTTTTTTCCGCAGGATTGTACGATACATTGAGGATTTTGAGCAAGGGGACACTCTTCAACTTACTATTTCGGCAACCTTTTCAGATGGCATTTAGAGTTTTCCTTTTCACTGTTCTGTGCAAAATTTTAGAAGGACAGAAAAATTGTTTCTTTTTCTAATTTAACAATCAAATTCTATAAAAAAAACATTTCTCTTCATGTTACTGTCAGAATTCCTCTCTCTCTCTCCCTCTATCTATCTATCTCAATCTCTCTCTCTCCCTCTCCCTCTCTCTCTCTCTCTCTCTCTATATATATATATATATATATATATATATATATTTTATAACCCGATTATGCACGTAAATAAATTTACATTTATAAATGCACTACAATTTACGTGGGGCTCTATGTGAACAGGAATCAGTCAAAGTAAAAGCTGCCAAGATTTAGTAAATACATATTGCCTTCGAGACATATCCAAACACCTCGATAAACCCTTGCCTACATACATCCATAAAAACATGCCAGGCAATTGATATTTACATGAATAAATTTACATTTAAGTAGTTACTATCCAGTCATGCACGGTGATTATTAGAGCAATAAAAAACAAGTGTACAAGCATATAAAAACAGGTTTATATACGTCCGTAAGATATTTAACCGTTTTGAATATCTTAAGAAATGGTAGTCGAGCTTTGGTGTAATTTGATATTTAATCAGAGGGGTTCTTATTGCGCATGCTCAACCATACACTCTTGGGCAAAATCAGTCTGTAGTGAGCTTGTGTACCGTGTGCCGTTGTATTCACAATAACTGGAGTTTTAGTTTGTTTTTTGTTTGGTAAAGCATTGTACAATCGATATTGCCTCTTGACTTTTGGCTTCCCCAGAGAGATTTCAGGCCTTACACACAATTACTGACTCACGGTGATAAAGCTAATGGTGATCCCGAAAGACGAGTTTCCACACGATTTTTTAATGTTGAAGGGACGCTGGGATACTAGCGTGAGTTCCAATATTGGGTATTTGAAGAGGTATAAGGTGCCATTACCCTAGGTAGGCTATTTTCAATTATTATTAAATGGCTGGATACATCCCTGACACAAGCTGAATGAATGCATGAATGTAATGGACGATTTGACTCTCTCTATTTTTCAATATTTCTAACATTACATAAATTGTTTATTATAATTTCTCTTCGGGAAAGATTCTTGAGATACGGCCTCATTCATAAATGCATTAAAGAAGAATTTATGATGGTCATTATTTATGGCTTATGAGTCTTGCTCAGGCTCTAACTATCGCGTTACTACTTACTCAACCCGTTTGATACGTAGAATGGACTAAGAGGCAACAAACACTTGAATCTACATCAGTCACTTTACTATGTACAAGCTCAACCCTTGCATGGTCAGAATTAAAATCATTTCTTTACTAAGGGCAATAATGCAAAGTGAGCCCAAGCTATCTCATTGGAGTCCATTCCCTGTGCCATACCTGCTCGGTTATTCTGCACCTCCTGACGTATTGAGAGATGAAAAACGTAAAGAGACGCGACTAATTCCAGTTAAGATACTAGCTTGACTGATAGGAGGTGAGCCCTAACCCCAGTACCACCGAGTATGTAGCTACAGTAAACATTCTTTAAGGGAATCATGCATCGGAATATATTCCAAAGTTTTGTTGACGCTATTTCATCACGATGGAATTCATTAGTAAAATAACTACGGCAGAAAGGTCGGGCTAAAGACTGCATAGATAATATGCTTGAAACATATTAATGGGGAAAAGAAGACGCCCACTTGAAGTAATACTCGAAGAACATCAGAAAGCGATGCCCAAGGAGGAAAAAGAAAATGTGGTGTGGCAGAACGCGTTTCGGGTGAAAAGGGGACGCATTACTCTCTCTGATACGAGGTTAAGCAATCTGATGGGCATGAATCGTTGGGAAGTAAGCATACATCTGCGCTTTGGACGAATGTATGTCGGCCTCCGTGGTAAAACAGATGTTGGATAACTCCATCGTGTATGATTTTTTTTGATTGACTGAGTTATATTGTCCATATATGTATATATGTATAACAGATGCTGAATCCTTTGTGTCAACATGCGACGGAATTCTTCATTTCAACAAAATAATTAATGAGAAATTTCCCATTTTAGTATTATTGAATCGACTGTACCGTATCGTGAAGCAGGTGTTTCATATACCCAAATGAATGCATCTTGGGTTTACTGTCTGGAAGTCCATTGTGTTTCAACGGGGTCGCTTAGAATTTTGGGAACAATCCAAAGAGCAACATAAATCCTAAAGGGTTTTCGAGTTGGGCACGTCACGGGGCATCGGAGAGAAGGGCTAAAGGAGGAAAAGCGGACCTTTTATGAGTTGCAACTGCAAATGTATCTTCTTTTAGTCTTTACAGTATAGAAAATTTAATTGTATTTACATTTGCAGGGAATTTGTTCAAGTCATTGTTTTACGAAGAAGCTTTTATTAACTTCGACACTGTGCAAAATTTCTTGGTGGATGGAAGAGGCTGACTTTTTTAAAAAATATATTTTTATCTGATACATTTTCGTATGTATATTTAGATCATTTTTTCAGTCATATTCAACCTTCTTCAACCCTATTCAAGATAAGAACTTTGAAAATCCTTTAAATCGAACACTGATCATTGATTGGTTGGAGAGGGGTCACATGACGAGCCATGTTCATTCCTCGTCTCCCTAGTTCCAAGCAGTTTCCGTTCCCACGCATTCTTCAAAATCAATTGAAACCTGGAAGAGATAAATCACTTTAATTCCCTTCATGCTGTCTTTATGTTAACTCTGCTATCTCAGTTCGCTGGTCAAACCAGGTCCCTCGGCGCCAGTCAACGTCACTCTGAGCGCCCACTATTATCTAAAAGGTGTATCAAGTTTCATTAAGAATTCATTTCTCATGAACCATACTCACAAACATGCCTACGTGTACATGCATACACCACCACACACATATATTCGTGTACTTGAACACCTCTATGCTTTTCAGTTTGTAATTTTAGCTGGGACATGTGACTGCAAGCCCACTTATAATTCAAAACACAGCACACGTTGCTGAAATAGAATATTTGCAAATGTTGCTGTTAATGTCTAGATTTTTGTTTGATACCGTTATTTTTGTTGGGGGGTGCAGGGTTCCATGATGTGAAAGAGAAATCGATAGAAGAGACTCTCTTTCCTGGAAAATTTACATATTTGATCTGAAAAAGACCGTAGAATGGATCGGACAGAATATTTAGTCTGCGTCAAGTGTGGAGAAAAAAATAGATTGCCTGAACGAAAGTAGCTTTTTTTTTCTTGATGACGGGTCATCAAAAAAATTTACACATCCTCAATCACATCAAGAAAGAAAAACAGTCAGAAAGAAAAATACCACCCTCCCGGCCCCAGAAGCAAGTTTCAAGAGAGAAAAACATTTTCTCCATTTTTTACACACAAACAATAATACATATTTTAGCATAAACCTTACTAACCACTACCAATGGTTTTGCACCTTAACGTGTGTCTTTCCTTACTCAGCATTTCTAGGGCAAAGTCAGATATTTACATTCATTTCATTAGAAAATGATTTCTGTAACTTTTGTAACGTATATAGAGTAAATAAATACGTTGATATGGAGGACTTGTTTGTTTGGTGCAGTCGGTAAGAAAACTCTCTACTAATCCCTTGGTAGTGATTTCAAATCACGGTAAGAAAATGTTTACTTTATTAGAATGGAATATGTCCTTGCAAATTTCTGATATAGATACGTAAAACTTGTCAATTTTTTTTCAGTCGGTAGGAGACCAGCATGCTGATTGGCTGGTCAAGATTTCAAACCACGTTACGGGATTAGTGATTTGTTTTTACTTGGATTAGAGAGACGGCACTGTCGAGCAGTGAAAAGTTTACAACCTCAAAATTCAGTGAGGAAAAACATGTCAAACTTCAGACTTTGGCTGCAGCTTGGTAACATTGATATTGCCCGCTAAAAGCCCCCGGGGGGGCAATAGTAACAAAGCTGTCATTTAATGCAAACCAGCGTTAATGAAGCTAAACTTTTAATTAACACCCGGAAGGCTGCATACCCTCGGGTATCCGATGAGCAATGCAACTAGCATTTGCAACTACGTGCCCTACCTATTCTTTGGCATGGTAGGCTTCCCAATAGTCTGGCATTCTTAGGTCTGCATTGCAAGGAACTAGTTAATAATCAAGAAATGACTCAGCAGACGGTCTGCTACGGATAATGTAATGGTTAGCACGTCTGCCCCCTGGGTTCGATTCCCGTTATGAGCGAAGAGGTTGGGAAACTCTTCATAATGCCATATTTGCTTGCGCACTCAGCAACTAATTCCGAGTATGGGTGGACTTCAATGTTCGAATAAAGTCCTGATCTAGATCTGACTTTGAATACGTTAGGATCACTAAGGTGACAAAGAAATAAAACCGTGACTTCATCACTGGCTGCATGTACTAAAATGGGAGCTGTCTCTTGAAAGTGACAATCGGTAAACCTGCGTAAAGCTGATCATGGACCCATTAAAAACTGCTCATTGAATATTTTTACAATCAGTATTAGATACACATCAAACAATTAATTATGTATCTTTTATCAACAAGATTTATAAAACAACTTGAAGTGATGGTATCAATCGATTACCAAAACCTAGTTCCCAAAAAGTTTTACGTCTTATAAATTTGGGACATGAGTAGGTTTCAGTTCTCAGTAATTATTTATCTATATTGTATTGGACAACCGTTCCCATCAAAGATGGCAAAGTTTTCTATCCTTTTTCATACGTGCATATGTTCGCATGTTCGTTTATGGGTTCGTTTGATTGCTTGTTTG
Source organism: Thysanoteuthis rhombus (assembly GCA_963457665.1). Taxonomy (NCBI): domain Eukaryota; kingdom Metazoa; phylum Mollusca; class Cephalopoda; order Oegopsida; family Thysanoteuthidae; genus Thysanoteuthis; species Thysanoteuthis major. The sequence continues at coordinate 2,513,162 of OY735239.1, read as the reverse complement.
CTTTTTCGCACGTTCCAGCACTCCTGACCACACTGTTTTGTCTATGGATTTGAAAAGTGGTATAAGGGGTCAACTAAACCCCTTTTTAAAAAAACGCTTTTGCGGTTATGAGGGCCTTATTCCAATAGGTTTACGAATAACATCTAGATCCTTTAGAATCTTCATGTTCCTAGATGTTTGTTCGTTGTTTTTTTTCTGGTTTACTGCAATTATCTTTCCCAGTGGATACCACGAGTGATGTCATAGATGTATTTATTCTGAATATATTTATTTTTCGATGGTATTTTTTTACATGACTTCTAATTTTGACGCTATGGTTGTTCAATTTTTGGATGTAAAAACGTATCTGTATTATATATATATATATATATATATATATATATATATATATATATATATATATATATATATATATATATATATATATATATATGTGTGTGTGTGTGTGTGTGTGTGTGTGTATTTTTTTAAATATAAATCCGTCTTAAAATATCAATATTTTGTGCTGAAAGGTTGCACTTGCCTTTCTATACGATATCGATATTCCCTACCAAAAGGTCCTCCCTTTGTCTCTAACAGGGGAAGGAGACTCTTTTCAAAACCGTAGGCTCGTGCCAACCGTCCCACCTGGTCCCATCTATTCTGGGCTATGAATCACCTCAGAAAAACAACCAAACCCACACCCGGTATACACAGACGAACCCAGACCCTGACCACAATGATTCTGTCTCCAACCTCTCCGTCTTCTAAAACCCTTCCTTCGTCTGCTTGGCATGCAGGGGGTGCACTAACGTGTGCTGCATGCAACTGCATCCACTGATGTACACGATCCGTTGGGAGAGGGCCATGGCGCCAGAAGGCGTGGATCTGTGATGGTGACGTGTGTACTGCGCATGCGTGCGCACACGTAAAGGAGCAAAATGTCGTGTGCATTACGCACCTTTTTCCCTACCCCTGGCCAGCCCCTTTTTACTTTTTCACTGTGAAGCATTCCAGAGGGCCACGTCATAATGTTATGGATATGCTAGCCCTTGTCAAGATTAACAATGGAGGGTAACATTTTTTTACCGTCAATATTTCCTGGGCGGGAGTTGGAAGAGAGCGGGTTATCATTCGTTGCACAGTACATCAAGTAAAATCTACACTTCCGAATCTGCAGCTGGCTTGTATCCTGATTCCTGCCTATTTTCCAATTCCTTACAATGTGACATTTGTATTTGAATTAAGTGCCTGGGAAGACAGAACGATATTTTGAGAAAAGGAGAAGCAAGCATCCTATTTTTTCAACAAGTATAAAATTCTATTATTCTCTACATTTGATGAAAAACTGTAAATCATCATTGATGTTTATACAACTATTTACCATCATCTTAATCTGTTGGTTATTTTTATTGCAACTTTAAACAGAACAGCTCTCACCAGCCTTCAGCTTTTGTAACGCATTTGAAAAGAGCGGCAAGGCATTAACCTGACCTCCTCCCGAAATCAAAGGACGCGAGTTCGAGTCTAGCCGAATGCTTATTCTCTATCACTGATCCACCGATGTAAGCTGTCCTGAGTAAAGTTGCAAAATAAATAAACTGAAAATCAGGATGAAAGTAATTGTTATATAGAAATTAGTCGGTAGGAAATGATAAGAATTGATAAATCTTACGGAATTTTGATTCATGAGTAATTGAATTAGAATATTCTCAAGAAATATCAAATGGTCATTTCAGCTCTGACACGATTCAATTACTTGGATTTTTCCTAATATTCAACAAATTCGAGTTAGATTCGCACAGATATTAATTAAAAGTTACAGTCCAAGGATATTTATCTGATTTGTCTACTTCGTTTTCAATTAAAGTTTTTTTAT
>OY735239.1:2496304-2508804 GCA_963457665.1 Thysanoteuthis rhombus | reverse complement strand
TCATAATCTCATAACCCTCAGATAATCATTCAAAATACGTCACAGGCATTCACGCAAACTTCTGGGCATTGATCAAAAGTACACGTTTAGAACTTTTACTTCTTAGTCAATGGAGAATCCCTTTTCTGCCGAGTTAAAAGTCAGGCCTAAAGTTTCAATTACTCTCTTAATGTCAGAGCAATGTACAAATCAAATATTGTAGTGAAGTGTAAAATACTTCCGGAACTTTTCATCTCTGTATCGATGGCAGAGTTATGTTGTTTCCGGAACAAGTCAATTGCTTTCACGAAGACATGAGCCAAATAAAAGCACAGGCTCTTTAGACAGACCTCAACCTCTTGTCCTAACATCCAGTTGTTCTTCAATTAAGTGTTGATATGTGTTTGTATCAATGTTTTGGATGTTTATTTGATGCTGATTTGTCATTACTACCAAGTTCTTGATCAGTATCTTGAGTCAAACCTATATCCTTAGGTACGCTGGGTAACAGAACTCCTACACAATGAGTCACTGGTTTTATGACAGAATAGATGTTTGTTTTTTGTTATTATATTCCTGAAGTGAAATATGATAACATGTGAATTTTGATAAGATAAAACAAACGAAAGTCTGCACCTGAATTTTAGTTTTTTATTGCTCCAAGATTACGTATCCAGATTTCCTATGGATCGATATTTCAATTTGTTTGTGCCTTAATGTGCGAAAATTAAATTATTTTTTTAGATATAAAGATATGAGCTTACTTTGTAGGTTAGTTGAGCAAAAGTAACAATCTGTCATATAATCATTATTTCGATACCCTCGGCTCACTAAAAATTAGAGACTTGGTCCCGCTTTTACTGGGGCGTCTTAAATATTACAGTGGTTATGTGAAACACAACTTTTCTTCTGGTCTCTAAATTCAATCCCACTATAGAAATGAGTTTTCGAATACAGTAATAATAGATTGTTGACTTAGCATTGATATTTTGCCAAAAAAAAAAAATAGAAAAATCTATTTTGGTTCTTTTTTAAATTTTTCTCCTCATGTTAGCATCTACCAATTTCGAAATTATTCTGTTGGTGGAGATCTGAGCTCGCGGTAGAATTCTCAGATATCGTTTGGGAAAACAAACACGTTGTAAAAATGTGGATAGTGAAAGGGTACCGAGTCTCAGAAATGTTAGCTGACTAGTGAAGGCATCTGGCTGAATGTCACCAGGCGGGTGTCCAGCGAAACGACAGTGTAAATAAATGCCTTGTGTGCTGATCAACTTTTGCATATATAGTCAACTCGCAGACGTAGTAGTCGACAGTTCTAGTTTGAAGCAAGCTCTGCAGAGATTGCCACTAGATTCTCAAATCTATTGTGGCGTTGATATTATACATAAGTAAAATATTCAGTCAGTGATTCTTGTAATGACTCTCAAGCACTGACAATCCCTTAATTACTCATTTATAATGTACTTTATTTTCCAGTTGATAAGCCGCTACAAGTGGTAACATCTGTCGTTTAATTTGCTCGGTGTTTTTCGAGAAAAATTTCAAAATCAAATTGATTACCGTATTAGTAAGTTCAAATCACCATCTCAACCTCATCTTTGTTTTCTATCACAGTAAATCATTGCATTTTGAACGAATTGTATAAATCAAATATTTTCCGGGGATAAATGGCGACTTATCATCCGAAAAATACGATACTTAAAGTATATGCATAATTTCCCTCTTCTATAGATAATATCTGCATTAATTTCTAGCCATTGACAAATCCTTTTCTTCTCGACTTTCAACGCAAATGGAGTACCAAACTTTCCTAATCTTAAAAAGCGATAACGAAAATCAGTACTTGACCATGAATTTCCCCTTAAAATATTCATTTTGTTAACAAACCATTGTATACATAAAAAAGGTGTTATCAGAATTTTTGAACAAGCATGGAATCTGTTTTTTTATTGCTTAAGATTGCCGGGTTCATTGAGGATTTTGATCAGAAGCATTCAAATTAACTTACCAGTTTGGCAATTTTCAAAGTAGTAATGTGAGTTTGCCTTTTCAATCTCCTTGATCTATTTTGTACAGTATATTACAGGGATAGGAAGAAAAGAATTTTTTATTCAACAGTTGAATTCTATTCTAAGAAACACGTCAAGAAACATAGAATTCAGAAACATGAAAAAATGGTTAAATTCCATCTTTATTATGTTAATTGCAATGGAATTTGGTACTTCTTATGTAATGTTTATGACTTTAACTCTAAATACCTACCGAATAGAGGCAAAATGTTTTTTGTCCGAATATTAATGATGCATTATATATATATATATATATATATATATATATATATATATATATATCATGAGCAATAAAAAAAATGTTAGAAATAACACTAAGAGGTAAAAGAAGATCAACATATATAACAGACCAACATAAAAGATATATTAGAAATGATCAAAAGGCCTAAATGGAGATGGGCAAGACATATAGCAAAGAGACTTGATAACAGGCGTAAAACGTCGTCGGAAAAGACCAGAAATAAGTCAGAGAGATAAGATTGGAAGGTTTGCCGTTAAGCCTTGTTAAGGGTTAAAATAGCCACAGTTTATATGGAGGGGCTGGGAAAAGCCTCTATCTAGCAATGTAATTATGGTGGCTGGTGCGGATGATGATGATGATGATGATGATGATGATGGGCTCACTATTTATCGAATCGTGCGTGTCCCAGAAGAATAAAGGTTAGAGATTGCATCCGTCTCTGGAGAGCCAACTCCCATCCGAATATAAACGGTCGGTGACGACCATTTGGTTCCAATTGCATGCATCGGCTTTGTGACCCTTGCAAGTCTCAAATCTCGAAATTCAATTAGTCAATTCTATAACTTTTATTGTAAAAATACTATTGTATTGACCTCATAAATAAATATTATAATAATCATAATTCATATGTTTGTGTAAAATAGGAGTTGAGTACGTTTTCTCTAATATGATCAATATTTTGTGTGAATCTGAGGCCTGAATAAAGATGAAAAAATGTCTTCTGTGGACTGAATAGAGAAGGAAAATGCCTTTATTGGTTTGTTAAATCAGAAGGGTTACTTATGCCTACACCCAATGGAGAGAGTACAGAAAAGTTTTCCGGACTCTTTGCTCATCCAGGAATGGAACCTGGAACCTGGAAACTTCTGTGCGAGTGGTAGACGTGCTAACCATTATATAAATCGGGCAGACAAAATAGAATAATCTCAATCTCTCGATGTTGCACTCTTTCTTCCGATGATATCACCAAACAGCTGAAAAGAGACATTTTTAGCATGATGTCATTTTTGTTCTCGATGTGTAGAGAATTCATGACTCAGAATAATGTTGAGACAACCTACCCGTAACGTCCCAACCCAATGGGTGTTACCGCGGGTAGCAATGGGCGATCAGCCAAGAAGAATTTTTCACTTGCCCCCCTCTGGTCTGTCATTAACATTTACGTGTGAGTGCAGAGATACAGTGCTGCACACGCGTTCACACACACACACGTACACAAACACTTGTACATTATTTGTCTTCCCAGTTGCGCCTTTACGCAGCACACACACACACACACACACACACACACACACACACAAACGATTGCGTAGATCTCCGTGACCCTGTGGTAGAGTGCTCGCTTCCAGTTCTTGAGGCCTTGATTCAATATACCACTGAGTCATATCAAATACCTTCCAAATTGTACTCGATGCCTCCCCCCATCTCAAGAACTAGGCGAAGGGGTTACAGCCAAATCGTGTTGGATAAACCGGTTCTCCTAAGATCACCAAAGTTGAGCAATGTTTAGCCTGGTCAGTACCTAGCGGGGTGACCATTTGGCGTAAGTAGATCCTTGCTCCGTAAAACTAAATCTGCAAGGGACTTAATGAGTATGAGCGGAGAACAATGATGCCACACACACACACACACACACACATATATATATATATATATATATATATATATATATATATATATATATATATATATATATATATATAACACAAGTATTAATTATCATTATAACACAATTATTAAATTATATATATATATATATATATATATATATATATATATATGAATGCTCAAGTGACCATTATGAATGGATATGCAAATCCCAAAACACCAATATACTATATGGCGTAAAGCAAATAATCAATTACCATTAATTAATATGCTAAATATTTTTAGCATTATCCACCCCCAAAAATAGCGTCCCCTTATATTTGTCAGTTTTAAATAGAACCGAAAAGTCTCTATTAGGCTTCCCACATACCTTAGAGCACATTTTGATAACGTAGGTACCAAATATAACCAAAATTAAGTATACATACTCACAAACACAGTGGAAAGTCATTCTGTTTGAGGTTTTTCGTATAAGCAAATTAGCGTAAACCAAACTTTTGTTGAATAAGGAATATTTGTATGGATTAGAAAATGCAATCTTAGGGCCTGGTGGGTCGTGGTTCAATCCGTGACCAAGTTGTATCAAAGACTTCAACAATAATATGCGATGCCTCTCAGCTGAACATTAGGCATAAGGGTTAGGGTGGAGACAGCCAAAAGAGAGATGGAATCAAGACACACCTGTGATCGATGACTCAACAAACTGGTACAGGGAAATGAAAGCCTTGTATTTGCTAACGGGACAATAGACTGTTGGTACTTTCACAAACACAATTGTACTTATATGCTCTGGTAAGTGTTAACGTTATGATTATAAGAAGGTAACTTTTTGTGTTTATTTTTATTGATCCAACAAGAACCGGTGTATCCGAACGGAACTGGAATGACAATAGTTAACCGAATACAACAGTTAAAAACTAACGGCTGAACACTTACTGTTACACCGACTAAATATCTATTCGAATCGCTTGTGAAAGTCAATTCAATTTTCATAAACGTCTTACCATTGCAAAAAAGAAAATGACAATGTTTCGTCCTACGAATAGAGATAGAAACATTTGCATTTTTTTCACAGTTGATGAAGAAATAAAAGAAATTCATTAGAAATATAATTTGATCCTCGGATACACAGACTCTGAAAACAATCTACAGAAATTGAACTGTTTATCAAAATTTGGTGAAGCTACGTCCTTATGATAAATTTTCGACTAGATTTTGCCTCATATTTATTTTTTTTAACTTCTTATCGCAAAGCCTGATCTTACATCGTTCCAATATTCTAAAACCAATGACTTCCACCAGGAAATTGTGTTTATACAAAATAGTATAAACGATAGAAAACTATCCCCATTAGTGTCAACGGAGACATGTAATACAAGTAATTCAGTCTTTTTCAGTTGACATTATCGTTGATATATTTTCCTGGAAAAGTTTTCGTCTATTCATACCAGAGAGAATGAGAATGAGGAATCCAAAATTGCCGCTCTTCAAATGAGGCAAATATGGTTGGATCTTTATTGAAGATAATCTGAGCTTATAAAGAAAGAATAAGATAAAGGTTATAATTAGTAGAATTCGATATGTTTTTGGAAGGAGCCAGCTGTCAAAATAGGTTTCTTTAGTTTTGAAGTTGGTCCGACTGACTGACTGACTGGCCACGCGTTTAGCAACCAGGTATCCTGTGCTAATGAGGCTACATGGCCGGAATTTTCAACATCCACTCTTTATCACGCCACCTCACACCAAAAAAATTGGGGTCTTTTTGATCCCCTGTAGGTTTTCAGTGGATGGTTCAATTTGCAACGTAAGTTTATGCTAAATTGATCTCTTGATTTGTGTCCAATAGCAGTGATGTTTTTTTTTATCTTGTTTTGCTTTTCTGGTTTGGATGGGTTTTCTTTTCTGGAAATTCAGATTTTTTATTGATCACTACCCACCAAAAATGCAAGGGAAGGAACTTGTCAAATGGCCACTATTTTCGAATATTTTATTGATCATCCCAACATGACATGCTGACAAAAGATGTTGGTCATCTGACGGTTTATATTGAGTGGCTAACCATAAACTATTGAAATGGTCGAATCAAGAATTGGTAATAACTGACAATGCTTAATCAGAGACATTTGAAGTCTTCGATGAGAGAAAGGACAAAAGCCCACCATTAGCTCATAACAACATCTGAGTCTATGTATCTATCAATCCATTTCAGTCTATTCATATCTATCAATCAATCAATCAATCAATCTATCTATCAATCAATCAATCTATCTATCTACCTATCTATCTGTCAATCTATCTATCTATTCATATCTATCTATACATCTATTTCTGTGTGTGCATATCTTTCTCAGTCAGTTCATTATCTTTCTCTCTCTCTCTTTCTCTCTCTCATTCGCTCTCTTTCCCTCTATCTTTTTTAGTCTGTTCATTTTCTAAGCATCATCTATCCCCCCTCTCCCTCTCCCTCTCTCTCTCTCTCTTTCTATATATATATATATATATATATATATATATATATATATATATGTATATATATATATATATATATATGTATATATATTTATATATATATATATATATATATATATATATATATATATATATATATATATAAATCAGTCTTTTCATATCTATCTATCTATCTATCGATCAATCAAATGTATCAATTTCGGTTTATTCAAATCTATCTGTTTATCTACTTATCTAACTATCTATCTGTTTTTGTGTCCCAAAATCCTTCTCAGTCTGTCCATCAATACACTTTCTCTTTTTCTTTTTTTCTCTCTCTCTCTCTCTCTCTCCTTATCTCTCGATCAATCCATCTTTCAGTAAGTGTATAGCCTGAGCATCATCTATCTCTCTATTTATACACTTCTATCTATCTATCTATCTATCTATCTATCTATCTATTTGTCCCTTCATATCTCTTTCAGTGCGTTCATTATCTCTTTTTCTCTCTCATGCTTTCCCTCTCTCTCTCTCTCTCTCTCTCTCTCTCTCTCTCTCTCTTTCACTTTTTTTCTATCTATGAACCGATTTAAATCATGGATATTCGTGTTATTCTAACATCTCATGCATACACTGTTTTATAAATCCTTGATATTTTGGAGTTTTATTCCTTTATATCTTTAAATAACGCTCAATCGATCTGTTCTTGTTCCCCTTCCTCTCTCTTTCTCTGTGTGCTATATATCTTCCTTTGTTTGAACATGCACAATCTCAGAGCAACACTAGCATATATATATATATATATATATATATATATATATATATATATATATATATATATATATATATATATATGTGTGTGTGTGTGTGTGTGTGTGTGTGTTTGTGTATTAGAATGTTTTGCAGCTTTGAACATTAAATATTAAAATACTTTTCCATTTAAGTCACATATTTTCCCATTGTCAGTCAATGCAATTTGTAAATTTTTTTTCAGTGTTTTTTCATAAGTTCAACATATACTTTGCTGTTATGGTACAAAGTAGAGATTTTTCTTTTGTTTGGATCATCGGTTGTTCAACATGCAACCCTCTCGGGGATTTTAAAACAAAACAGTTCTATAAACATGGTACCCAAGCAGTGTTGCTCAAACACCATTACCCTTTCTTACTATATAGCTTGAGTCGTACATATAGCCGTTTTATACAGGGTATTACCATCAATTCATATAGATATTACTTTATACGACATATCTATTTTTTATACAGGGTTTACGCACTTAGGTCACCCGAGAAACGTATTTAATGATGAGGGATCAGCAAGTATAACAAGCAATGTGACTTGTTATTCGTGTCCCTTCTATTCAATGTTCACCTATGTGAATATTGAATCCGTTGTGTCATTTTTCATTTCAGACTGCATGCAAACCAACTCTCGATATCATATTTAAGAATACGAATTACACAGAAAAAGCTACTTTCAATCGATTGTATACCAACATATTCAACAAACGGATCCGACATTTTTTCCTCAACCTTTAAAGTTAATTTTTCCACGTCATATACAATCACGCTTCCATCAGTTGTTTTTTTTTAATGATCAAATAAGGTATCTTAATATACATGATTGAGACGAAACGAAACTATTATATGCATACGTACAGACGTATCTCTTTCAATCAATCTATCTATCTATCTATCGATCAATCTATTGTTTGGATATATATATATATATATATATATATATATATATATATATATATATATATATATATATATATATATATATATATGTGTGTGTGTGTGTGTGTGTGTGTGTGTCTGTGTGTGTGTGTATGTATGTATTTATGTATGTATACAAGACAGATAGATAGATGGATAGATAAGAAAAAACTGAGAATGTAATAATACATTTTGGGATAGATAAACAGATATATAGATAGATAGATTGGAACAAAATGGGAATTAATTAAATCATAGACGGATAGATAGATAGATAGATAGAGAGAGAGAGAGAGAGGGGTAGGAATGAACTGATAATGAATATGAATATTGACGGATAGATGAATCGATAAATAGATAGGAACTAAGAGAGAATGAAATGATGATTTGACAGATAGATAGATTCATAGATAGATACAAACAGAGAATGAAATATTATATCGTTGGATAGACGGATAAATGTAAAACATATATAGAAAGGCAATTTCCTAATACCCATTATCAGAGTCGTTCACTCTAATGCTCATATCTGAATCCCCAACACTATCAAGCTATAAAAAGGCTGGCCCATCATCACTTGGGCAATATCATCACCAACCATATCACATCAACCCTTTCTCCCTTTTCGTTCATCTTCCTTCCCACCCAACAACATCACAAGCACATTTCAGAAATCGATTCTAACCTTTAACCCCGATGGCAGTCTGTAGGTCGACACGAACCACTGCTTAAGGCCATCTTGACATAGCTGCCACAGTCCGCCTAATATGAATCACATTTTTAAATTATTTATGTTCCCCTCAATTGCAATTAGTCAAAGCGTCAGCCCACGTCAACCAATCGCAAGTCATCATAAACGCCTTGTTGTAAGTCCATTCGCGAAGTCGTTAATATTTATAAAAAGCTATCTTCGGCTTGGTTTTCATTTCCCACCAAAATTGCTAACTTGGCCATTTTATAGCTAGATCACGCTGATTTGGGTTAGGATTCGTTTTAGTTAAAATTCATTCCAGTCAAAAAAAAAAAATAGGGGAAATATCAAGCTATGATTTTTTTGTGCTTTCAATCTATTAGACCCCCCCCCCAAACCTCCTTTGAATCATTTAGTTTTTAGAAAAATCGATTTTTAAGATCGTAGCCGACGGATTATATTTAAATTGTAACCGTGATCGTAATCTGAACTGTACTTTACGACTGTTGTACGGAAATGAGTCTTTGAAGTATCAAGTTACTTCCCTTATGAAGGTTGTTCCTAGGGATTTTTCAGTATTTCAATTGCGATTGATCGTCTTACTATTTCCAAATTAACAAAAAGACGAATAATTAGCTGAAATGATTGATCTTTTCTTCCTTCGAACGAAGACTAACAAAATGAACAAGAGGGAGTAAAAACATACTTCGAAGTTTTATTCTTATATATCAGCACAAAAACCATACATTTTCCTTAGAAAGTTATAAACTAGATCAAGCAAATTAATAAATGAACCAAACAATTTTTTAAAAATACGGCATACAAATTAAAGACCAAATCGAAAACTCCTGGATACAATCTAGAAAAATATAGTGGATGATTAGGAAAATACAGCGAGTAAATTAAGAAATGCAGCCATGCAAATTTTAAAGAAAACCTAGCGAGCTAATTAAAAAAATACGGCGAGCAAATTAAGATATACAGCGAGCAAAAAACTGAATCGATGATCATAAATAATTGAGTAACTTCATTTACTGCTCCAATCGAAACAAATGAGAATCATTTTATTTAAGCAAGTTTCCACTTGTCTCTTGATACAATTCATGGGTTATTTTCGTTATTACCCATCGAAAGCTTGACATTTAATAACTTTTAAGTTCAATCCCAAACACTCCCAAATAAATTACGTTTTTCTCACTGAAAGAGACCTAAAATGCTGCTTGGCCCCCACACTCATCCTCAAAACGAAAACCGTATTCATGACTCTATACCATAGATTGAGTATGTAAAGTAAATCTTGACCCTGATTTGCTTTCTGATCAAGCTGATAAAATTCAAAGATGGTAAAATCTGTCTATTTGAGAAAAATTGTACATTTATTTAATGAAAGGTACGATTCCTGCTAGTAATGTGTTGTAAAGTCCGAGTTTGCAATTATTTCATTCTATAGGTAAGCATCGAATATATAAATATATATATATATATATATATATATATATATATATATATATATAAAACATTTTTAAAAAAATGTATTCATACTATAGATTGAATATGTAAAGTGAATCTTGACCCTGTCTGTCTATTAGAGAAAAAAAGTACTTTTTTTATGAAAGGTACGATTCCTATTACTAATGTGTTGTAAAGTCCGAGTCTGCAATTATTTCATTCTATAGGTAAGCCTTGAATGAATATATATATATATTTATATATATATATATATATATATATATATATATATATATATATATATATATATATATATATATATGTAAATAACATTTCCAACCATAGAGATCACTGGTTTTATCTAGATTTGGTCATTTTTAAAAAGAGTTTTAGCAATAAATATCAAACTATTCTTGGCAACACTGAGGTTGACTTGCTTTATTTTTGTGTCTATTTTTTAACCTCATGTTACCATCTCATAACATTTTCTTCTCAATTCCCACTCACTTAACGCTTTTGTCGTTCATTTCTGTCTTGCAGGCTTGTTTTTGACAGAAAAACTGGCCTCTCTGCCCTTCCCATCGGGCAGTCCACATACCCTTTTGCTTCATGTGACTTTCCTTTCTCCCATCATTGTCAGTGCAGTGTGTACACAACGTATCTGATATTTTTTGAAAGATTGTTTTTGTTAAACTCCTATATTGTTAGAATATGAGAGGCTGGGTTGTCACTTGACCCTGCAAGCTGACCAACATAGCAAATTTTACTACATGTATGGGTGTAGTTGTGCAATCACATGACAGTGGTCAGTGCAGGTGTGTAGGAGGGTGTATAAGCAAGATGCAGAGGTGATTTTCAGGGCCTTATTCGTGGTTAAGAATGACCAAGTTAGCTCTAGTCAGCTGAACTAAGTCAGTTTTTATATCTGTTTTTTTTTCAATGTCTTTTTGGTTTTAGATCACGCAGAATTGATTGAATCTAACAAACAAATTTATTAAAAAGCTTGTCTCCATTGTGCTATTGTGCAGTTGTGAGAATGTAAATTGCAATTTTGTTTCCTCCAATAGAGAACTGTAAAGCGAGAGGCAACTTATAAAAAAAGTTTGCAATCGTTCCTTATATGAACCTGTTATCTTCTCATCTTATCTTGTTCAGATCTTTTTGTAATTCCAAACGTTAATTTTCGGATGTCAGGTTGCTATTTGGTCTCTAGTTTCCGTTCTCTGTGACATCGGTCGAAACACAACGACCTTTTCAATCGAACCTGCGCCATGTGCACATGAAGCAAAGGATTACGCACCAGGTACTCATTTTGGTGCCATTACTTGTGGATGCATCTGCACTTCTTCATGTATTGGTATGGGTGCGAAGGAGAGATCGAGTCAAGACCCCCTTAAAAATTACAAAGGGAGTATAAACTGGCTTCGCTTGTATTTGAACCGAATTGTTCTCTACTCGCTCGACTGAACCATGCACCGAAAAGTCTATTTCAGAGCAAGATTTGACAACGTGAGCCACCATGCACTTGCGGCATGACTCTTTCTTGGGCGGATTTTTGCTTCAGCGAAGTGCACCAAACGACACTAAAAACCTCATAAAATCTCATCGTTTCAGTCCAGTGAACTGTGGAATCTGATTCTTCCAAAAAAATGTATTTGATTTTTTTTTGTTTGTTTTTTCAAGTTCTTCATCCTGTAAGTTGTGTTAAAATCAGACTTGTGTTAGCTGAAGCGCTATTCAGAATGCAATCATTGCACTGATTTTCTTCGGTTCATTTGCCGCTCCTCCATGCGTTCCTCATTTTGCAAACACCCTTTTTTGTACAAAACGCTATTTCAACACAGCTAGCTGGATGGGAAAATTATAATGAAAACCGAATTCGACGGACTGAAAATTTATTGTAAAGAGGCTTGGGTGCCATTGTCCGATTTCTCGAATTTAAAATTTTGATTATACTTTGTTTTTATTTCTCTAGGGAAAAATCGTCCTTAATGCCTCTTGGCATTTCATTTTCTTTCCTTTATTCGATCAGTGTTTTTTAGGGATTTCAAATTTTCATATGAAAATGCATCGTGATTATTTAATAATTATCGTTGTATTTGATTGATATTCAATGTGTGTGAGAGAGCGTTTATACACACACACACACCTATATATATATATATATATATATATATATATATATATATATATATATATACTTATTTATTTATTATTCATATATACATATTATATTATATATTTCTTATCGATTATAACTATATATATATATATAACTATATATATATATATAT
>OY735239.1:2476304-2491304 GCA_963457665.1 Thysanoteuthis rhombus | reverse complement strand
GGCTGCTTCGCCGTAGAGTATTGGTTAACGAGCTCATCAAGCGGACGACTAGTATCGAGCCTTGAATTTAGTTCTTAGTGGTTGTCCAACACTAGTGGCTTCGTTTCACACTAAGGTGAGCATAGAACTTTAAATGCTTCACCGTAGTTTGATGTTTAGCATACTTGCCTAAGAGATCATTATTAGGGGTAGAGAGTTCGATTCTCATTGCCTGCTTTGCCTTATGCAATTTCGTCTGATGTACACCCCCAATGCCTTTCATGGGCTCCGGTGCAACAAAGATGAAGATGTAACGAATGAATCAATGTATAGTAGTATAATCACCACGTCTGGGAAATTCAAATAGAAAGACGGCTCAAGGTAACAGCATTTGGAAACTTGTGATCGTGACAACAAAGACCAGAGAACTGGTCTAACAGAGACAACGTATAACAGCACCCTCTCTCAGGAAATACGACAAAAACATTGTAACAAAGACATCGATGACATGGTAAGAAAGAATGAATCTGTAATAAAAATAAAGATACATCCTCTCAGAAATTAGATGGGAATGTGCCAGAGATACGTTATTGAACATTTCTATCTCGTTGGCTAGAGGATGTGAGTTCGATTCTTGCAGATTACACTGTTTGATCGTAGTTGTATGATTCCAGTTCGATTCGAAGTCGTGGTAAAAAGTTACTGAAAGTTAAGATATAGGTAAAAACTAGTCAAAATTTATAATAATACTTTTGATGAAGACAGCAAAAATGAAGAAACGATTCCGATAAAATCATTATATGAAAATTTTTTCTAAATACTTGGTTTTACGAATTCATTTTGAAAGACAGCTGGAGTGTACAACAAAAAGCTTTGATAAAGGCCACAAAAATGAAGTAGCTGTATAGAATCATTAACTAATGATGATGATGATGGTCGCTGCCATTCAATACAAGCATGGTGGTTCCTAGGGGAGCAGACTGTCATGTGTCTTCTATGGAGTCGCGAATACTTAAAAAAAGACCGGGAGCATAGTCTTGGCTAGGCAAGACTTTGAGTTAATCGACGGCGGAGCACAAACAGAGACGATAGCAGAGCAATCTAGCAAACAGCACCGGGCATTCCAAGACGGTTTAGGTAATTGCCAAAGTCGTCGTCGCTTAACTTTGGTGGTCGTACAAGCACCGATATATCCAATGCAGTGTTTTCATATAATGACATTGTAAGTTCACTGGCCATCAACCAAGTTTTATTAGCTATCTTGGCGTCTTTCCTATTTCCATTCGGTTTGCTGTTTAATTCAATCTAATGTTCTTCCTTACTGAATCTAATCATTCTAAAACGTGGACCTGTTTTCGGCTTTATTTATTTTCTATTTTTTTTTTTTTTTTGTATTTGGTCCGGGGTTAGAGTCCAAATTTCATTAGCACTTTTTCATTGTTTTTACTGGCTTTGTTTTTATTTTACGTTTGTTTCTTTAAGGGTTTTTTTTGTTATTTCGATCGTTTGCTCATTTTTTTCTATCTTGATGACGTGAATGTAAGAAACCGTGTTCTCAACTTAATGTTGATTTCTCTATGGTTTGATTTTCTCTGGTTTGAAAAAAAAATTGAAAGTGGGCGTCCAATGATGTCCACTCTCTTGAAAAAATATATACAAACAAAATTAACTGGTTATCACACATCAAAAACGCACCAATTCACATATGAGTATATTTACAGTTTCATTTGAGGAATGATTAATTGCAGGCTGGTCTTGTACATAATTACTACGGAGCAGTGAGTTCGATCCGAACTGTTGGCGGTATATCTGCAAACCTGAGCAGAAACTTACCTACGCTGAATAGATTATTAAATGTTTATTTTCGATTATTAGTCCTATCGTTGTAGCTAGGAAAGATAAATAGATTAATAAACATATAGATTCGCCATCACAGTCAATAATTCAACCACCGTAGCATCAATATTTGGACTCATGAAAAATATCCCATTGAAGTAGGAATATGGTCAGAATAAATTGCATTCATGACATCAATGGTGTTTCCCCCTTGTAAAATTCTAAAATAAAGGAAAAAAAAACATTTTAATGGTTTAATGGAGTTCTGATGCCAAATTTCACGTATGTAGACAAAACGGCATGGCCAGGAGTGCAGGATCACACAAACATCCAAACACAAAACACATACAAATACATAAACACTCAACCAAGCACACTTATAAAAAATAGAATTCCTCGCCATCTTCGATGGATACGGTTGTTTAACTAACGATTTATATCTAATTATCAGTGTTATCGTTGTAACTTGCAAGGTTATGAGAATAGATAAATGGATTGATTCGAATTGCCATGCATCGAGAAAGATGTACGCAGACAGGAATTAGAAAATAGAAAATAAGAAAAAGATTTATGTAGATAATTAAAACAAAGAAGCCACAATTCGAAGAAATAGTTGAGTAAAAAAATAGAAGAAAATATAACTGCAATTTGATAGATCTGTGGGCGTAATCATCACGATTACTTGAAAGTTGGTCATTGTACAAAGGTTATATTTTCAAGATATACTAGCTAGCGCAAAAGAAAGTTCAATGCTGAGTTTGTAGATTTTTAGATAAGCATTTCTTTTCTAATGAAAATAAATCATTAAAGATAAATTACGGATATTTCGTCATAGATTATATGAATTATCTCCCTTGACCCCATCATTTAAAATTCAATTTCTAAATTTAAGTATGAAATATCTAAATAAGTATCACAGGAGAAGCAACCAAAATACTTCCTCGCAGCTGTTTTGAGCAACGACGGAAAATTATCCAATATGCTCAACATACCATAAAGTCCAGCCCCTCAAAACATGCACTTTTGGAAAGAGTAATCAGTTTGTGCAAAAATATCCGATTCATTTCAAAAAAAGTATTT
Source organism: Thysanoteuthis rhombus (assembly GCA_963457665.1). Classification (NCBI taxonomy): domain Eukaryota; kingdom Metazoa; phylum Mollusca; class Cephalopoda; order Oegopsida; family Thysanoteuthidae; genus Thysanoteuthis; species Thysanoteuthis major. Next base: position 2,488,409 of record OY735239.1, on the reverse strand, counting down.
TCAATATCCTTATAAATCTTTGAAATTGAAAAAATTTGGATCGGAGATATTTGTAGATAAATTGTCAATGTTCCATCTGGTTTCAATATCATTTTTATCTTTTCTCCTATTCAAAATTCGAGTTGACATCATTTTCTACCGTAACAAGAGCAAAAAGAACATTCTTCATCAAATTTCCCCTGATGGCTGTCACAATATTTGAGCTAAATTAACAAGTTTTAATTATCAACGAAAATTTATCACACAGATACGTACGGGCTTAAACAATTCTGTCAAATAAATACATTTGTTCAAAAAATAAATTCACTTTCATAATATTCTATTTAATGTATTAAACAATACAAATGTTATAGCAATCATCCTCAATCGGAATAGGAGCTGGGGTGGAGTTTGACCCAGCAGCAGTCAGTTTTGTTGCATTTTTAAATCTGTGGTCTGAACGTAAATTTTAAAGCTGTATAAGAATATCAAAATAAATACTTTGAAATGCATTGGATACAATTTTTCTCACTGCTTCCAATTATATATGATATATTTGTTAAGTATGGAGAGAATCACACAACATTTACGTACAAGCGCACACTATATAAAATGTAATTTCATCAATGGAATTCTGATGCCAAGTATCACGTCTTTAGACAAAACAGGATGACCAGGAGCACAGGATCAAACATGAAAATACAAAACACACACAAACACAAAAACGAACGAACAACGCCCGTCGTTGGACAAATAATTTCCTCAGGACTCGCCACACTTCTCTATCGTAGGCGTAGCCAGTATTTTCTACATTTGTCCAGTTCATCTCTCCATCTTGTATTTTGTCGGACTCGATTTGGAATGTGGTCTCTGGGGATCCATGTTGTGAGTCGTGATGTCCATCGGTTATCTGTCATTCTTGCAACATGGCCTGCTAATTGCCATTTAAGTTTTCTAATAGTTTTCTAATAAATTCTATTATGATATCAAATGTAGTTCACACAGTATTAGAAAACTCAAACTTTTTTTGGTGCTGTTATAGATAACACGATTCCTCTAAAAGGTATTCACGTCCAGAGAGATCATTAAATACTTTGGTAAACAATGCCATACAACGATATCTTCTTCGCGAGAAGAATATTTCAGGTACGCAATCTACTGACTTGTACGGTAAGCCAATTGTATGTTCTCCTTGCAAAAAACACAATAGAGTTGACACATTGTAAAGCACGTATTATTCTAAACATTTCTGTTAAATCCCTCCTATCGATTCAACGAAGCCCTTCAGACAGTTTACTCAAACAACCCGCAAAGGGTCACATTTTTCTTTCCTTCAGTATCCGTTTATGTGTCTGTAGGAGACTACAAGTCACATGTTTTGGACAACAATCTTAAAAGTTTGTGTGGGTACACCACTAATCATCATCTTTTCTTTCCATAAAAAATGCTTTTGGGGGGGGTCTCTTTAGTCAGTTTAGACCAACAATGCCCAAATCTTGCGCTGATATTTTTCGTATCATTTTAGATTGAGGATCATTTTGTTAGATTTTTTTTACGGATAATTATTTCTAGAACATGCGCCGGTGATTCATTTATGTGAGGCACGGATATCTTTAAATGTAATTGAATCTAATTCTTCTAACCTATCCTTATAACTGTAATTGTAATTCAGGTGCTAACTTGGTCGCAAGTCACTCAACATATTAAGAGATTTTATCCTTCTCTAAGTAAGGTGATGATAACTGAACACAATCTCTGGGGATGCAGACGTATATTCGCAATATGAAGCAGCTGGCACTCAGATTAAGTCAGTTTGGACCTAATAACCTTTCCCTAAACTTCTTGATGAATACAGAACCAACTTGAAATTAAAAGAAGAGACAAAAAAATGATCATTGACAAAACAAACCTGACTGCTGCAGGTCAAACTCTATTAAGACTGAAGATTATTACTGCATCTTTTGTATTGTGTATAAAATAAAGAACCAAATACATGTCTTTGAAATAAAAGTATCTATTCATAGGAATTAAATAAGCCCTTGCATATCTGTAACAATTTTTTTATGTTCGGCTCAGTTGGTAAGGGAACTGTTTACTGATCTTTTGGTCATGATTTCCTATCGCCGTGGGAAAACGCTCACTTCATCAATGTATTCATTCGTCTGAATGAAGTAAATACTTGCATATTTGATATGAATTTTCATGAATATTTAAGACTTGTGAGTTAGGATCTGTCGGCAAGAGAGCTTTCTACTGACCCTTTAGTCATGATTCAAAATCTCGTTCGGAGAATGCAAATTTTACATACTGGTCTGGTTTGATATGACAAGACTGACAAATAGAGAAAAGTCTATTCCTCTAAATTATTTGTAGGTTGTTTTTCTTGATGTTACGATGGAAAATCAGGTGAGGATTGCTCTTCTTGTTGTTACAGTAGAAGAACAAAATTAACTCCAGACTTGCACCGGAGTTTGACAAATGTCCCTCACGATGAATAATCCATTAAACATTTTCTCTGGAAAAAACGAATCATTATTAGGATTGATCGATATATACTGATACAGAATTCGATTAAGATCGATGAATGAGACGAATGAGACACAATTTATAGAATTTTAATTTCACTCTGTTTTGCAGGTTGATTTTTCTCCGTTTGTAGAGATAGACAGAGGGGGAGATATGATCAGACTGACATAAATAGAGAGGAAGAAAGAAAAACTATAAATTATGAGTGCGTGTATAGTTGTGTGAGTGTGCACGTGTATGCACGCATACGTCTTCTGACAAAAAACCACACAGTAAGAAGCCTGGTTGGTTCAAACTACACCCCAACTTCTACTCAAACTTAATATGACATTTGTGATATATATATATATATATATATATATATATATATATATATGTATGTATATATATATATATATATATATATATCAAATAAATTCGTTGATATATCATCATTCCTTGTCGTGACATTTATATATAGACATATGATTATTTGTCAGTTCAGCTCAGTTGATATGAGAGCTGCCTCTCAATCACTTGGTCACAATTTCAAATCATTGTAAGGAAAATGTTAATTTCATACATTGATTGGATTTAACATGATGTGATAGACAAACTGTGAACAGTTTACATCCAGGAGTTAGGGGAGGATAAGTCCTCGTTCTTGTTACGTAGTTTGACGATATTATATCATCTCGAAGCAGACAAGAAAATGTCGTATAACAATCTTCAAACATCAATGTATACTTATCTGCTAGTGGTAGAAAGGTGACCCACATCCTTTCTCTTAGTCACCAGAACATATCTACTTCGTTTCGATCCTTTATTCATATAAGAAAACAGTGGATGGACAACGTACATATTCAACTCCTAACAGTGTTTTCCTTTATTGAAAGTCGTAATCTTTCCTCTGAATGGTATAGTACTCTAACAACCCAGGCACCTGATAACCTTGTCTTGAGTAAGTCCTGTCTGATGTTATAATTTGGTGTCGTCATAGATACTAAGATCTATCACACAGTACAACATCTTTCTTTTTTTATTGTATTTGTTCCTGAGTAATACATGTTATTTTCTAATTGATAATCCGTTGAAAGTATAGAGAATGTCAATTATACCCTTTGACATCGGACACATTTTCACAAATTCACTCCAATAAAGTAAGAAAAACAATTACTTATGATTTCCTTGCTGAAGAAGTAAAGCTTGAAGGGAATAATAGTCATTTTCTATACTTATAACTCAGAAGCAATCAGAAAATAACACTTACTAACCAGGAACAAAAATTGTATCCCACGGTGAGATATAAAAAAAAAAGACAGTGATCTTACCAACATACAAGAATTAATCTAAAATATGTGTAATAAAGATTGGTTCATTAGGTCGGCGCGTGTGTCGCTATCCGTTGCTACTGAAAGGATACATACAATACTTGTCATAACAAACAGCCATTTTGCTTTCAATCGATTGGTTTTGAGAAATAAAAACGGGCACATTACGCAAATAGAACCGAGTTCTATAGCAATTGACATAACAAGGCATGCATTTAGATATATCTTGTAATTTTGAGTGCAAAATTTCTTGAAGATGTTTCTTTTCCCCCAGTAGAATTACATTTGTGAAATACAAAGAAAACAAGAAAATAACCAATCGTTTCTATCCTTTCAAAATCCTTTTCAGAATCGATCAAGGAGATTGAAAAGGTGAACTCGAATTGCTATTTGGAAGAACCGCCAGAATAGTGAGTTATTTTGGGTTACCCCAGCGCAAAATACCTAATGTCCCTTACAATGTAAGGCAATAAAAACAGATTCTGTGCTCATTCAAATACTTATGAGCAGTACTTTTCACATGAACAAACCATCATTCATAATAATCATTAGTCAAAACCGAATGATTAAAATCAAAAATACTTACGACCAGTACTATATATACATGAACCATTAGGCCCACTGCTAGACGAGGGTCCTCCAGATCTTCTGTCATCACGACTGTATCTGCGCAAGCCTCAGCCACATCTTACCCGCAAACCCTTCTATCTCATCCCTCTATCTTGTGCATATTTTTTTTACTGTGCACCAATGTTGAGTTTTGAGCTCCACGTATGACCATTCTTTCTTGCTTAATGACTAACCCATCTCCATTCTTGTAACTTGGTTATTCTATGATATCTCCCACCCTGGTTTCCTCTGATCCATGTTGGTCTTTTTCTATTTCTTCAAGTTATCCTTTTAATTTTGTCTTTCATTCCCATATTTTTTATCCGTAGTTCATAGCGGGTATTATGCATTCATTTTATTATTCATGCTTAAAACACATCGGCAAGGTGCCTCTCAGTATGTCTCTATTCATACTAAATGTTTCACAGCTGATCATCGCACGGAGTTTTTTTTTGCGTACATCCAGAAAAAAAAAACAAAAAAAAAAAACGCTGAAATACATCTGCACTAATAATTCCGGCGATATCTCCATCATATGATGATCCAGTGACCGGGGAGTGTTTCGAGGCGTGAACACTATTCCAACTAACCCTTGACGCTCCGGCAGTAATCGATGCACAACTTAATCGGTTGAAAAGTTCCAACAAAAGGCTTATGAAATGATTGCCATAGCCCACTGAATGTAGTCTCTGCTTGGTTCTGGAACTTTGTGATAAATTCCAATATATCCGACTGATTCAGATGTGCAAACCTGGCTGCATCAGGAGGCGGAAAAGGGAGATTCTTATGAATACAATGACACAGAAAAGGCCAACGGAAAGGATATAGCATGGGATGGTTTTCTGATGGGTTTTTTTTTTCATATATATGTATACATATTATTGTTATTTACACGTTGATATATTTTCAGACAAAAATAATCATGAATGCGTTATATTACTCTAAAACTCTCCTTGAAAAGATCTCCCATTGTTACACAGTGAATGTATCATTTGGTCAAGATAGCTTAAATAGAAAAACAATTTCAGAAAATGGGGTTACCTCAGGAATCAAATCTTCGACCGACGTATTCATTCCTTAATAGAATAATTGTCTGTGCCGAGAAATGAATATAGCTGATATAGAGAGTCAATGAAAAAATATGAGAATTTAAAGTTGAAGCATTTTGGGGGGCCTTTACATCACCGGCGACTGATTAGCTCAATGGTAAGTGCAACGGTTTCAGGTTCGAGTCATGTAACAAATTCATTTTCTTCAATGGTTCATTCTATTCATGCTGTCTAGGCCCAGTGATATATCCTCTATGTAACAACCGGAAATAATTTTGAAAAATTGTCTCAAATTAATATAACACGTTTATGATTATAACATATATATGTGTGTGTATATGAGTGTGAGAGTGTGTGTTCAAAGAGAGAAAGAGAGAGGGAGACGGATGAATATATGTATAAACTGCTTTCTATATTGTAAGAGAGATATATAAATCATTAGATAATTCTAACCAAGATCATCAAATGATATGTGGTTACCGGCTAAGAACTTTGAATCAATGATCTCTAAAGACAGTCTAAAAATACTCGTTTATTGTTATCGCTGTCATTATTCTTAGATTGAATACCAAAATGGACGTGGATATCTGAACTTTTATATCAAACGCTGGACGCAATACGTAAACGACAAATTTACAGAAATACGATACGAATTAAAGACATATTCAAAAATGGAGTGATCTCATGTCCGCCATTATTCAACCAATGACATTATTGAACGCAAAAATATACATATCTGTACAAGTATTGCTATTTTCTCCTATTCAAAACCTTTAACTAAATCTGCCAACATATTCCATATATATTTCATAAGTTTACAAGTGAGTCTGTCTGGCTGGCTATGTATGAATGAATTGCGCACACAGGTCTTTGGCTGAAAGACTTAAAATGAAAGCAATTACACGCTTCTTTTTGTTTTGTTTTGTTTGTTTGTTTTTTGAATTTTGAATTTTTTCTTTATTGATCATGACTCAATTAAAGGCCAGTGAAATAACTTATTCATTGATCACCTTTTTTCCTCCATTTTTTCAACGCAGTTTGCTTCCAGAAAACGATGGTCATGTGGCAGTTACAATTGAATGTCGATATTTTGTTTCTTCGTGGATGAAAATGCCAACTTTCATGCTCCCTTTTGCTTCGCTTCATTTGTTGAATCTCGAAAGACATTATCGTTTATTTATTTATCTCGCCCTTATTTCCTTCAGCTTTTATCTAATTGCTGTCTTAGAATTGAACTCAAGAGATCTGGAAAAAATTGATGACCCTCTCCTAAATTGACAGTTTTAATAAAGCATTTCCGAAACATGGAAATTGACCAAAGGTTTGATCCTCAAACTGAGGGCCACACAGTGTACACAGGGGATAATCATCACCAATATTAAAGGAGAAAGAAAACAGGAGTCAGGTATATGATAAAATCCATTAGAAAAACTCAAATGATCTTGTTATGTAGTGGACTCCCAGAGATCTCGTGCAAAACTATAACCGAGAGATATTAGGACGCTCCAAAGAACAAGACAGGTTCAGATATTACTGGCTCCGTGACGTCCACGACGGAGAGGACTGGTGAAGCTTAGGGATATCTATATCCAACGACGGACGCTAAAATGCAGATGATTTTGATGATGATGGTGATGATTTCTTATAAACACAATACGTTCGATGCTTACGCAATCTTTTTTCCTCTACTCTGTGTCACCATAAGCAAGGCCTTCCGCTCATTTCTCACATTGAAGGGTTAGTAAGAACGGAATCATTGATACCTCAAAATTAAGACCAGTAAAAAAACATGTTGGAATACCAAATAGATGTTAAAATCGCAAAGTTGGGAACAATAGGTTGGTTAAGATAGAGACTAAAAGATCGGTAATTATGAGTGAACTATACAAAGCCATTCCACTTTACGTGAATTATAATCTTGAAAAATTTTGTAGAATTCCCACAAAACCATTGCACCATTCAACCTATCTTCCTCCCAATATAACATGACTTCATAAAGAACTGTTCCACCCTCACCCGTCATCAATATAACACCAAACAGGGATTCTCTTCTATCATCCCCTACCCGTAACCTTTTTAGCACTGGCTGGGTCACAAAGAACCCTTTAATCACCAACACCTGAGCCCAGAAACAAAAAGTAATGGAAAAAACAACGATTCCATAAAAACAACCCTCTGGTTGTATATAAAAGCAGAATAAAACCAGAAAAAACAGTTGTCTGTCTGTGGCAATAGCTCCGTAAAACTAATCAGTATCGAAAGAATCATATATATATATATATATATATATATATATATATATATATATATATATATGTATATATATATATGTTGGTGTGTGTGTGTGTGTGTGTGCATGAGTTTGTGAGACTTTGATTCTCTATTAGTAGATTGAGTAATTTACAGGGGTGTGTCAATTGATCGAACTATTCAAACTAACAAAACTTCTCGATAGCAACACATATATATATATGTATATATATATATATATATACATATATATATATTTGTGTGTGCATATGTATACATATATATATGTATATGTATATATATATATATATATCGCAATAAAGAATTATCAAATAAACGAGATATATATATATATGTATATATATATATATATATATATATATATATATATTAGCTACCTGTCAACATGTGACTGCCCATTCGTGTTAGGGTATGCGGTCCAGTTTGATAGACATGTGAGATCGTACGCTTTCTAACATCTACCAATAAGTATACAGACGACATCCACTTTGGGTATTTGAATGTAACAAACACCCTTCAAAAGAAATAGGTATTTCGCTGCTCATTGATCTATACGCTATAAATATTGTTCATCCTCTTCTCTCATACGTACATAACAAGAAACATTCGAAGATCTGAGACTAATACACGTTGTTGATGGTTAACGCTGCTAACATGTGATTGCAGTAAAGTCTGGTTTCAGATGAACGTATTTCAAAGGAGGATGGTTGTCACTTCGTGCGGCTGAATGGAAAAGGGATGTCAAATCCACGGAGAAAATAGACAAAAGTAATGAATTAAAAGGCTTATCAAAGAGGAATGAAGTTCAAAACGTAGAAATATATTAATACGAGAATAAATAAGTATACAAATGTTTACCCATGTTTCTTGGATGTAAAAGTCTAATGATGGTTTTGTTGACGGGCAGGGCCGCCAAAATATAAAAGCATGGAAGTTGAGTTTCAGATAAGCACGTGTCATAAGAAAATAGTTGTCACGTACCTTGGTCGACATGAGTATACATGGCAGGTCTGTGTATAAAATGGTCAATCGTGGTAGAATTGAAAGTTCTATCAAAATGGTAGGAGGTTACTACCTTTGGAATATCGTGTATAAAATTCAATGCATTTAAAACGAATTCCCTTCTCTCTATCTATCTATCCATCTATTTATCTCTATCTCTCTCTCTCTCGATATATATATATATATATATATATATATAGAGAGAGAGAGAGAGAGAGTGAGAGAGATTTGTGTGAATATATATATATATATATATATATATATATATATATATATATATATATAATACTTAATCTGAATACAATGTTAATAGAGGTGGTGCAGTTGAGAAATTATAAGGAAATTAAGAACGTTAAGAAATTCGTTTCAGTTTAAATTAATTTTTCATTCTCATGGTGAAATCGTTTAGTCAGTCTTTTCATGATCAGAATAAATAATGATGAGTAATAAATTTTATTTCGATTAATTTCATATTCCAAACTAGAATTTCACATTGATACTAAATATAACCCACACTCTTGAGAACTCGATCAACCATGAAACATGTATTTTCTTCAAGTATTATGATAATTAACGCTCCCTTATCCAGGGTTGAGCACTCATTAAAGTGAGGTAACTCGTTCATTATAGGCTTATGAAATGCTCTTCTAACTTAGAAATAGAGCACTCTGGTGGATGAGGAGTTATTGTGAGTGGATATATCGCTTAAATTTAACCTTACTAACCGACCGATTTTACGTAGGGTAGAGGTAAGGTGCCAGCCTTTGGGTCTGAAGCATGGTACTGGATGAGGGATAGTCTATAGCCACACTGAAGAGTCGTAATACAACCAAACAGCTGCTTATGAATGACACAATTATTTAATTCTTATAATATGCAATTATGATAATATATAGAGAGAGACAGACGGACAGAGAGGGGGCTTCAATGGCATGAAGATAAACACGACTGCAGCGGTTGCCTCCTCAGTTGATAATGGTATCTGGTATTCAGAAATGGTCACCCATCTAGGCAGTGACCAGTAATGGTATGATTTGGCAGCTACTCTTAGAATAATTGAGTGCTCATTTGATAAAAAAGAGCTATCTTTCGGCTTAGTTCTGTAGAGATTCATCCAATAACAGATCCTTAAAGAATACCTTTTCGACGCCTCGAATAGAAATTGAATCAGAATTATTTTTAATCATCCAATACAAAGTTGAATTTGAATGTCCCTGCCAACAACAATGACAAAGATAACAACAACGATCTTCATCCAAGTTACAACCCTGACAGGCTATTGTATAGGCTGAGATTTAGCATGAAAACTCATTTCATCTTCTCTAGCAGATTTATGAGGAAAAATTAATTTACACGAACACATTCCTTCCACGGACAGCCTTATTTGTTTTCAGTATCGCCTCAAATTATACCTACAATCTTGATTTTTGTATCCTTTATCAAAAAGAATATTTAGATACTATTTTATTAAAGTCCCTTTCTAAAACTTTTTCCGTGTTAAATGAATACTTTTTCTTACAAAAGTTGAAACGTTTTGAAGACATATAAACTAAGTCACTTGAGCTTCAGCTTCAGGAATTTGACCCTGAAGCATCCAGTCATCTTCAACTTTGAATGCCAAAGTGACGCTCTAATGTTATACGTCATATTGCACTTTTTAATGCAGGAGTCCAATGCAAGCATGTAGAATTGGACAAACATATTTTCCTGCGCCTAGCCTTTTGCGTGCTCCTGACGGTAAGGAATAACCTTGACCCTACAGATTTTAATTTTCTGTGGAGGTGCAGCCTGGAAAAACAGGTCTCTCAGAAAATACAGTATATTCCTTACTGCTCTTATATGTATACTTCCTGCTCTTCCAAATTCGGAATAGAGCAATCTGGTGGATGAAGAATATATACGTGAATGAAAAATCGCTTAAAGTCAATCTTATGACCATCCAGTTCTGCATGGAGCTTAAGTACGATGCCAGCCTTTGGGCCTGAAACGAAGGTTTCGATCCAACCACGTGCTCCTGGTTGGGATAATGTATAGTCTATAGCCACACTGAAGAATTTTAATATAACAGAACAGCCGTCTGTGGATGACACAATATATATATATATATATATATATATATATATATATATATATATGATAAGAAATCAAAGCAAGTATCAGTGACTGAAGAATGTTTTTCTATATTTGAGATTACTTTTATTACATTACTATATTATGATCAAAAATGTAAGGATTCGTGTCTAATACTTCATCTCTCCGGTTGTTTGCGGTAATACTGGGACGTAATCAACTCTATTTCCTCTACCAAGCCAGTGGCAACTCTTCGTCGTCATTTCCAACCTCACTCCATCCAATATATCGCCCCAGCTACTTCTCTCGAAGTAGACTGCCAATGTTCGCACTTCCGGTGATATCAAATATATCAGACAAAAACACGTCGAGGCTTCATGTAGCAAAGCTCTTCAAACAAACGTCATTTCAAGAAGTCCCTTCAGGTTTGACAGATTTTAATCTGATAAGTTTTATCCGGTTGAGATAGTGGTTGCATCTTTAGATGTATACGTTCCACATGACTAAATGAAAAAGCCCTTAAGTAATAATGTATATACTGTGAAATAAAAGAACTTGCTGATTCAACCTTTTGGTTAGAACTGTGGAATTGTAACGATTCCAAAAATTGAGATTTGCTGAAAGTGAAGCTTTAGTTTATCAGCAGGACTGATCCAAATACAGGTCTGATTGACAACTCAATAAAAACATCCTGGTGAATGACGTTTGGCAGCACGCCATTTTTGAAATGAATGATTGAACACCTCAGAAAAAAGAAGTGACCAATGGATAAGTTATTTCCCTTAAAAAAAAGTCCAAATAAGTTCAACACGTGTGTATGCTGTTGGACACGAACTAAAGATTAATTTAGCAACCTTAGATTTGCAGACGACATTGTCCTTTTTGCAGAGAACCTACACGACTTCCAAGTAATGATAGATGAACTAAATGAAGAGAGCAGGAAAGTCGGCCTACACATGAACTTCAGCAAGACGAAGATCATGTGCAACAACCACATCAGGGATAAAAACACCAAGATCAAAATCGAGGACACACAACTGGAAGAAGTAGACCACTACATCTACCTAGGACAACGAATCTCCATGAGACCCTCAAAAGAAGAAATCAAATGAAGAATCACACTAGGATGGCAAGCCTTTGACAGAGCTAGCTCGACCTTCAAACATAATAAGATCCCATTGGTCCTAAAGAGAAGGGTGTATAACCAATGCATCCTCCCAAAAGTCACTCATGGAGCTGAAACATGGAACCTAACCAAGAGACTGACCCGTAAATCGAAAACCATGCAA
>OY735239.1:2463804-2473804 GCA_963457665.1 Thysanoteuthis rhombus | reverse complement strand
TTGTGTATCGTTGAAAAGAAGATTCCGGTTTAAATCAATGATTCTCTAAATGTCATCATACGAAATCTTGGACTTTACCTGATATCATCATTTCAACGAAGATATCATCATCTTTACAGAAATATCATCATCTGAAGAAATATATCATCATTTTCAGAGAGATATCATTATCTTGAAAAAGATATCATCATATTTAAAACGTATAAACAGCTTTAGTTATACATAATCTTCTCTGGAATATCACCTCAAATAAGATATTTCGAAAAAGATTTGTATTCTCAAAAAAGATATCATCATCTTGTGAAAGATATGATCGAACTGAGAACATACTATCAGTTTCAAAAAATCTAATATCATCTTGATATTGATAAAAAAGAGGGATAATAAGATATATATATATATATATATATATATATATATATATATATATATATATATATATATATATGCATAGAGAGAGAGAGAGAGAAACAGAAAAAGAGAGAGTGTATATGGTTGTGTATGTGTGAGTCCGTATAAATGCAGTATGTCTGTGTTTTAGTATGTGTTTTGTGGGAGTATGTACATTGTTTGCATATATAATAATGTATATATATGTGCACACGTATGTGTATGCATGTTGCTAATCTGTATACGATGTATTTTAGTGTGTGTATATGGATATCTGTGCGCGAGTATGTGTATTCTCGTGTACGTATGTGTAAATATGATGCCTGAATGTGTATAGGTGTGTCTGTGCATGTATCATGTGCTTGTGTGTGTTCGAGTGTGGCCATGCATACGAGTCGAGTGAATTTTTGATAGAAGTGTTCTACTCAATGAAAGGAAACGGGAAGAGAAAAGAGGAAATGTTTTATTGGGGGAAAACTTTCGTTTTTTTTTTCACCACTGATCATCCGGTCTTTGCCGAATGACTAAGTATTTCTTCTTTAATTCCAATGTCTTGGACACTCAATGATTCTCGCCAGACTTGAAGATTTATCAGCATCTCTTAGAGAAGAGGAAAACATCCAAATGAAATGTCAACATTGACTTATTGCGCTGTTCGACTTTTTGGTAAGGTCGTCAATTGTCTGTCTGGGGGCGGATTAGAGAGGGGGTGCACAAAAGTATAAAGAACGGAAGGAAAACAAAGCTTGATTTATATGTACATATAACACAATAATATATATATATATATATATATATATATATATATATATATATATATATATATATACATATATACATATATATATATATATATATATATATATATATATATACATTTATTGAATAACATTTCTTTAGTAACAATTTTTCTTTCGAATAAGCTTCATTGATCACGACAGATGGACTTCGTTGATTTAACTTTTTTAATAATTCTTCTCGTTTTTATACGTATGGCATGGAATCCGGCGCTGAGGCAAGGTGTACGGAGAAAAGTGTTTGGTACCAAAATATAAGCCTAGTAATGGAGACGTCATGGTGTGGGATCGTATCAGCTATAACAGAACTGGTGAACTAGATTCCATCGACAGAATCATGAATTCTGAAGATTACGTCAAAATATAGAAAGAAAACATGTCGTCTATACTCAAACGCTTTGGGAAGAAGAGTTATATTACAGAATGATTCGGAACATCTCGCTGAGAAAAGATAAGAGTCTTTGAAGGAGAGCAAGGTATAAATGCTCAATTGGCTCAGTGTGTTGCAGGATTTAGATTTCCTATTGAGCAACACGACCATTCAACAAGACAGAATCTGAAGAATGAATACAGTTGGATCAGAAAAAAAATTCAGGTGACTCTTAGTACAAATATAATGGGATCGTGCCGTCAAGACCACAAGTAATAGTAGAAAAAAAAGGTAGCTACACCAATCGTTGATTCTAAAATTCTCTTGTTGGGATGTACTTATTTCAGGGCTGCTTGCTATCTATCTATCTATCTATCTATCTATCTCTCTATCCAAATATATATATATATATATATATATATATATAACATATATATATATATATATATATATATATATATATATATATATATATATATATGTGTGTGTGTGTGTGTGTGTGTGTGTGTGTGTGTTTAAAGCGTGTCGATGCTGTTTGGTTTGGTAATAGATAGAAATTAATCATCCACATTGATTGTATAATGCTTCACAAAAACATTATTAAGAAAATGGTTAAGTGTACTTATTTATAAGTCATAATGTATTCTCTTAGACGTAATAGAATTTGTTTGAAGGTTGTGGAAAATAATCTAAAATAGCCAAAACATTCTCTTTTCGTATTAAAATAATTGTTTTCAGCCAAGAATGTAATTTGAAAAAAGTCAAACATATATTGCTTGTATAATAAGCATATACTTTTACTGTTGGAAGATTGTCCAATCAGGAAAAAAAGACTGAAAAATTATCCAATCAGAACGCAAGATCACAAAGTCCCTCGAATGATTGGAAAATCATGCCTTTTTCCGTCATAACTGGCTTCCAGGAGAATCTATGAATTTAAAAAAAGGAAGGCTCGCTGGGTATCTATTCCTATTCGTACCAAACAAATTTTTGAACATCCATAACCCATTTTTGTGTGCAGGTACCCTAACGGTTGGCAACAGAGGAAATGTAATCGGCAAACCGAGATCAAACTTAGACTGAGATACTTTGCATTCACATGCACTAATACCCTTTGAGAAAAGCCATAATCCAATTTTCTTCCACCAAAAGCGTTAACTAAGATCTTTTACCTTGATTGACAGACAATCTGAATTCAAGATTGGCACGTCTAACCCCTCGTGCAGCGTCTTGAGAGGCTAGCAACAGAGTAGCGAAAGTGTTCCCAAAATGTCCGGTTAACAGGTTTCTTGTGGAGCTTCAATGGACTTAACAAGTTGAAAGTTGGTTACGTTGAATTGAGAACAAAAACAGAGAATTAAGACGAACGGACAGAATAACGCAACTGCCGTCTCAGCCGATGTAGGACACCTTAGATATAGGTGGAAGATTCAGAAGAAAAAATAATCAGCAGGTTGTTGGGTACAATTATTCCGTTGTGTATCTCTGTTCAGAAAGTGAAAGAAATTGAGAAAGAAAAAAAAAAGAGAACGGACCAGGTTATTCATCGAGTAGAAACCGTCGCATGACTAATATCTTTCTTGCAATATCGTGTTGAGGGTGATCAATTAAAGATTGGAAAAAAAGGGGTTGATCAATGGATGAGTTACGTTTCTTTTATTTTAGTTGGACGGTTGTCACTAAACATTCTGAATTTTTGGAAAGCAAGTGCCCCTGCTGCTGGAGGCAAATTAAGGGATTAATTTAACATAAACGTACAACGTAAAAACTTATTATTGGGAAGGTTAAAAAAAAGGGAACTGTGTTTTTGTTTTTGTTTTTTTTTTCATATCATCATCATAATTATCATCATCATCATCAGTCTTTTAAGGTCAGTTGTTGGACATACACCTTCCCAAGGATTCACCACAATTCTCTATCATGGGTGTCGCAGAGCCAGTTGGTTGAGTTCGATGCTTCAGCTCCATAAGTGACTATCGGAAGGATGCATTGGTTGTGTACTCTTCTTTTTAGGGTCATGTGCAACAATCTTGTTGAGAATAAAAACATAACCGTCAAGTTAAAAGATGTAAGACTTGGCATGGTTGATCACTACTTTCAACTAGGACAACGAATCATTCTGCATATAATACAGAGCAAATATTTAGATTAAGATTCTTATAAGTCCACTGGTGCGGTCTGTACAAGTGATGTATATGTACACACATTGCCGACCAGCCAGCAAGATGAACCTAAAAACAGAAGAAACGTATGATGACAGTTTTAGTTGACAGTTTCTAACAGCTAAAAAAGCAGAGATAAATTGATGATACTGTTCGAGTTGATGTTTCGCTTGATAATCTTTGTTTGTTGTTGGGGGAGGGATGATGTATTCATTTACTTATCTTCGTATTCGTTCATCGGTGTACACATCTTTGAGGATCTCTCTGAACGGAAAGTTTCGATGCTATGATTACTCTCTTTCCCAAGGGTTTTGAACTTGTGACCGCCCGCATGGAGCGAAATATATAAGATAAGATAATCAAATCGGGAAGGCAAACTCCGAGATAAAAGTTTTTTATGGAGTCAAACAACAACAAAGGTTCAAAGTCAACGTGGTTCTGGTTAGTCACTCGATAGAAACTGTCTGGTCACAAACGTCTACAAGAAGCAAGCTGCGTTGGGGATGATCCCTGAAAAAAGTCCAGATTCTTTAACAACAAAGAAACAAGCGTCAGTGCAGCCTGATATACATTAAGGAATTAATTTAGGATAAACTCACATTGCAAATAGAAATCCTATCTGAAAAATTTTAAAGAAAACTTAACCCCCCAAAGTTTTTCTGACACATAATTAATTTACTTTGAATTCTAAGCTCATTGGTGAAGTTTGTACATACGACATATACGTAAATAGCCAGCCAGATCTACTCGAGAACTGAAGAAAGCTTTCGCTACGGATTTGGTTTACGGTTTCTGATGGAGGGACGAATCATTTTGACTAAATCTCTGAGACAAGGTTATGTAAGAATTAAAAAAATGCTCGTTGCTTCATGAACGATGTACCTAGGGTTGGGAATCGAAAACAGTTGAAGAAGTATTGGTAAAAAGACAGAAGCAAACTTACTCGGCAATTTATCAAATCTGCCGATCACAGACACTCAAAAAAGATTCCAATTCCACCTCACTTCACTCTCAGGCTTAATTTACTGATGGCCAATTTCAGATGGTCTCCATCAGTGGATATCTTTATGTTTCAACCCCATACCTTTTTGTGTAACTTGCTTTTCTCATCCTGTTGCCGGTTCCTGTGTTCCGATTCGATTCTCAGCCACTCTCCTTTACCCAACTTCTTGACAAGTACCTATTTTCAAAGTTTGACGGACTGAAGGACAGAAACGTGTGCAAAAATGGACGGAAACCTTTATCAAAATCTTAAATTTTCAAGATGACAGGTTACCCAACGTTGCGCAGCAAAAAACTCCGAATATAGCAACAATAGATATCAAATGATATTTCATAGGGGTTTCATGGAATCAAATAAGTACGTTCCTTTTATCATTCATGCGTGTAAACTCAGGTAGGTCAAGCACATTCCTGGGCAAAACAACGTGCGTACACCCTCCTGAAATCTTAATTTTTTTTTCCAAGACTGAGAAAAAATGTGCTCATTTTTGGCGTAATTTTTTTTTTGTTGTTGTAGTTTGAAAGTGAAAGCGGATTATCGGATTCAAATTGACACCTTGTTTGATTGTTGCGTTTGGGTTTGGATTAGGGTTAGGGATAGGATTAAGGCTTCCGCTCTAAGAAAAAATATCTTTGAAAGTTAGGGTTGGATTCCTGAAAGAATACTTCCAAACTGGCGTAGGCTCGGGGGAGAGAGAAAACCATGTCTGCAGTCACTTATGACAACTGAAAGAAAAGGTGCTGCTTAGCATTATGGCTACATTGTGAATAAAATGACTCTTATAAAACTTTTAAACATTTTCTTTCTCCAACTGAGAGGTTTGGGAAGGGTTTTAAGATCTAACATATTGAAAGAACAGAAAAGATAACATATAGGTGGCTGAATTTGAATACATCCTTGTTTTATCTCTGAGACGTATAAATATCGACTTTTAAGATCATGCACACACACAAACACACACACACACACACACTTTGCTACTCGATTATTTAAATTCAAGGTTTAACAAAATACAAAACTGTTTAAAGTCCCCAGCGTGGTAGTCCAGTCACTGAAGTATTTTTCCATGCATTGTATTACTTTAGGCCATTTTCTACTTGATCTTGTTGTCCATGATACAAGAATGAATTTGCTTGTGATTACATGGATTATTCGTTTTTGTTTGGTTTTTTTTTTCGTAATATGAATCATACTAGATATATTTTGTAAGCTGAGAAACAAGTAATTGTCTGATAATAGTGTTCTCTGTTATCAAATTGGGTATCAGGACAATTTGCCTCAATAGCCTAAGACCTGGTAAAATTTACAATCAAGTCCCAAACACGTGGTTTTCTTAATATTCCAAGAAAAATTCTAACAAAAGTAGCTTGTAATCAGGTGTATACTTTTTATTGCCATTTCTCATAAAGCTAGACTACGCTATCATCAACCGTACAATACAGCATGAACTAGGTACCCGTTAGTAAAAGTTAGAAAGTTACTTTCCAGAGTGTGAAAACGTTTTTCATGCAAAACCTTTCACGCGTAAAACACATGACTAAAACATAGGAAATAGGGAGAATCTTCTGCTCAATGTGAGGCCAACGACGTCTCATATATATATATATATATATATATGCGTGTTATTGTGAAGTATTTAGATTTATATACACATACATACAATGTGCGTGTCATACTTCAGCTGTTCATAGATATATCACTCATGAGATTGAACTATTTGATTGCTTTGTCCTTTCAATTATTATCTTTTCTTCTTCTGTAAAATGCTTGCAAACTTACCGGTTTTAATTATCAACGCAAGGGTATTAATTATTGAGTTCAGTGTTTAATTCAATGAGTTTGACTTGTTATCATTCCTTGAGCCCTTGCCAATAAGTGACCACAAACATTTGATCTCCGATTCTGTTTTTAGTTTCAAGTTGTTGCCAGGCTGTGATTTGTGGGCTTGATCCACGTTTGGTGATCACGCGAGCGGCGATTTCTGAACCACTGCCAATCCCTTGACTTCGTCAATGTCACTAAGGGTCGGGATAAGGTGACGGTTAGAGGAAGGAACGATGATTGAAAACCGGTCCGGCAGGCTGCGTGTTTAGAGCCGCAGGCGAATAGTAGAACCTTGAGAGATACCGGTGGCAAGACAAATGAGTTCGTTTTCCAGGAGTCAACGGTTACATTCAGCAAGAACTTTAGAAAAATAGATAGATAGATAGATAGATAGATAGTTTTATTTTCTATTCATTCATAATAGAACCAAGAGAAGTACAAGAAGAAAGCAAAATATTCTCCCTCTTGAACGGAACTTCAGAATCAAAAAACCTATTATTAAATAATCTACACTGACAATGTTTCTTTTTTGAAAAGATTTGACAGCATCAACTTTGATGAGAAACCAATAAGTTCTTTTCAAAAATACTCACGTTCACAATTCTCTTATTTTAAAACTTTTGAAGAAATCAACCTGACTGATGAAATATACTAAGTTCCAACTTAGAACTAAATACTATCAAATCTGGTTGACTTGCTCGAAAATGTATTCATACCTTTTTTTTCTAAATGTCATATGAAGCGTGGAATGGTAAACTTGAAAAACTGGCGCAACATAATAATACTGCAACAAATCTTTTCAATTTACTAGAATAAGATAACTTGGAGAATGTAAAAATGTTGTGATTTCAAGTGCTGATTTCAAAAGCTAGCAAATCCCACTTTCGATAACCTCAAGTATTTGCACAAAACGATCTTTCTATCCAGAAGTTATCAATTAATTGGCTGAATAAACAAACTTAACTGACTATGAAAATGATATGATATTTAACGTTATCTTTTTAAGCAGGATTGACCAGACATCCAATCTATCTACTTTTGAAGGAAGAGCTAACCATTGTAAAAATGAAAATACTGGGTTTTTAAATGTTGATTTTTGAACTTACCACTTTAAGTAATGATCACTTCAAAAAATCTTGTTACGAAAGAATTACACACGTAGATATCAAATCATTTCAAAATTGTAATTTGTTCAGTTTGTCATGAATGTTAACAGACTCATAAATATAGACGGATACAGGATATCAGATCATCACGGATTAGGTAGGACAAGATTAATCTCAGATTCTACAAAAATCAATTCAAATGTGATTAGTAAAGATACGTCAACTTCTCCAAGTGGGGTATAAACGGCTGAAGACGTGATCCCAATGTCTTTTGCATGCACTAGCTGATTGATCTTGCAAGATTTTTTATCGAGACCAGGACCTTATTTTTACGAGTTTTTGTGGCCACCTTCTTCTCAGGATGCAAGTCCACTGAAAGGATACTTCCTCTCTCATCACACAGCTTAAAGTGTTTTCAATTAACTGCTGAGTGCGCAAGAAGACTTATCAGATAATTTCTTTCATTCATATCGGGGATCGAAACCGGGAACTTCCGTGATCAGGTAAACGAGCAAACCATGGCACAATCAGGGAAGCAGTTTTGGGTTGAAAGAATCGAACTTTTACGGTTTTTGGTTGTTAGAGTGTGCCAAACAATTCTACAATTCAGCTAATTACAGCGTAATTAATCAGTTACAATATACCAGAAGACAACTGTCGCTAAAGACGGATTCACAAAACACAAATATTTGACACCTCGTCTGGTCCATAATTCCTTCACGTACAAAGTATCAAAAAATCCATTAAATTGAAAACTGGAATCGTCCTTTTATGATGGAACAATACTTGATCAAAATCAGGTATAAGGCCCTGGGGAATACTCTTATGACTGAAAAATAAAGCTATGCATTTACGCAACTGAAGTATTTTGTTTGAAAACGATGAAAACGTTTGCGTTAACCTGATATGAGAGAATACACAATTCAGCTAAAATGTGGCGTAGAGTCGTAGAAAAAGGAAAGTGGTTTCGTGATCAAATGATAAGTACTATGAAGTTACATGAATAGGTCTGGGTAATCACTGAATAGAAACTGTCGCAGGACCAATGTACAGTGCTTGGGTGATAAATCAAAAATTGGGGAAAGGAGAAATCAAAGAATAAGTTACTTCTCTCGCTTTTGTTGGATCACTAAAAATATTGAATTAAAAAAAACAAGCATGAAAGCAGCCAGATACAAACTATTTACCATAAAATTACATTGTAAATTTAACTTTCCACCAACTACTAATCTTGTGGGGTGATTTTTGAAAGAAAATGGCGTTTTCCTGACATAGGAAGGAGTGAACATTTAATTGATCACCCTGCTAGCATACATAGCCGGACCAACTTTAAAACCTTTATTGATGCTAATGGTGACAGTTTTGATTGACGTTTTCGAAGTATATGGATGATATATTTTGGTCTTGAAATGCTACAAAGTTTTGCATCAATCTGATACAAAACAATTTACAAAATTCTGCTTCAATGGGAAAATTATTCATTAAAATCCAATTCTGTTATCTCCACTCAAATTCACAGATTTCCATTACTAACTAAAAATCGATTTAATGATCCGAGACAAATTTAAGCTTTCCAACGAAAAATAGAAGGACAAAGACATGTTTGATTACTCGATGAAGAGAAACTGTGACCAATGTCTTTTGTGGGTGATCAATTAAAAAATTGGAATAAAGGGGGAGACCAATAGATAAGTTATTATCATTCTCTCGACTTCTGCCGGGCAGTGATCATTAAAAAAGCCTGAACTAAAATTTAAAAAAAAACAAGCATAAAGCTGACTGTTGAAACACCGAACCGTTAGTTTACATAGTATTTTGAGCCCCCCTAAAAACATATTTGGGGTGAGGTTTTCAAAAAAAAAGATTTCAAGACATATGACGGGAATAGATATCCGATTCTACAGGTCTCTAACTTCATTAGTGTGGCCTGTGCAAGCGATGCATAGCCAGCTAGCGAGCCATCCAGACCAACTTGAAAACTTGAGAGACTTATGTAAAGTGTTTTGGTTGACAGTTTCTAAAAAAAAGTGATATATATATATATATATATATACATACATACATATATATATATATATATATATATATATATATATATATATATATATATATATATATATATATATATATATATATATATATATATATATATATATCGGGGAAGATTTCCCAGATAGTAAACAAGTAGAAATTAAAATCGATTTTTAGAATTACCTCTGATTTATATGTGTTTCTATTCCATGGTTCTATTTAAGGCAATATAATTAGATGCCACACTGAGTAGTGGACGTTTTGAAATTGTTGCATGGTCTGTTACACTAATTAGTAATGAATGTATTAAGAAATCT
>OY735239.1:2333804-2458804 GCA_963457665.1 Thysanoteuthis rhombus | reverse complement strand
ATATATATATATATATATATATATATATATATATATATATATATATATATATATATATATATATATATATGTATATATATATATATATGTTTATATATACGTTGAAACAATATACATGTCTGTAAAGGTACGGATAGTATATATACTAGTATGTGTGTGTCTGTTAAGGTGTTTGTGTGTATTGGTTGGCTATTTATTGTGAACTGTTGAATCCGGTGTGCAGAACGTATGATGATCAGGATTGGCAAAGATTTTGTGTATCTATTGATGAAAATCACCTTAGTCGAGGCAATTATCTTTATTTTGGTCAATACATCAAGTTGATCAAAAGAATTTCCCAGCGTCTTGCGCAGTCAACAAAATAATAATAGTTTTCGACAATTTGCAAACGAAATTGCTATCGTTGTCTGCCAAATGTCGAGACAAATATAGATTCTTTTGCAACCAAATTGTGACAATGACTTGGAGTGAGTAAAACTGCTAATTAAACGGAGAACACGGCGTTTGGGGGGGGCAAGGGGTACCAAAGTTTGCTAATCCCATTTAGAGGAACCATCAATAACGATGTTGAAATGGGACACGTAGTTTTCGAATATCGTAGAGAAGGAATGAATTCTGTTTTGTTTATTTTTTAGATTATAATGAGGTAAGGGAGTTTGAAACTAGCGCAGCCAAGTTTGTATCTACGTCTTGTTCGTTGACCATAGAAATGTTTTTGTCGAATTCATTTTATTTTTACGTTTGGTTCACTGCGTGGTGAAATAAAGAAAGTTGCTGCTGACTCATAGTTTTGAATATTGTTCACTTACGGCTCGGTAGCGCATACTGTGTGGCCTGTTACCAGTCGATGGCTTGGGACCAATGACCAATTTTAGTGTAGGACATCAGAAGGAATGTATTGCAACCTATAAGAAATTTTATTCATTGGCTCAAAAACAAGCTATTTGACCGGTGTGTTGTATGATTCAAAATGGTTTCTTTCTTTAATTAAGCATAAGTGAACCATGCAAAGATTTGCTTTGATTTTGTAGTTCCACGGCTATCCATTCCGTCGTAAAAATTAGTAAAGATTTGAGAGATAAGTAGACTTAATTTTATACCAAAATTTTACATGATAAATATCAACAGTAATTCTTATCATTACATGAAATAACATCATTATTTGCTACCACGAAGTTTTTTGCACCATTGGTCACTTTTGGCTTACACTGAAGAAATAAATACAAATCTCCTCTATATTCCAGCAATATACTCGATATTTTATCTACTCTATCAGGCGAGCACAAAGGATAAAAAGCTTCCCGAAGATTTGCCGGACCTCTATATCGTTGGCATCACAGAGCCAATAGTTTCTACACTTGTCCAGTTCGTCTTGCCACCTCATATTCTGCCAGCTTGGCTCCACATTTGATCACTGGGAATCCATTCTGTGAGTCGTGATGACTATTGGCTGTCTTTCTTTTCCTCTGCAATTTTAATTTTTCAATGGTTTCTATGATGCCTCATACTCTTTCTACCCGTGTTATATACCGTGCTGTCTTGTGATTCTCCATGTGATATTGAGCATGATTCTCTCATGTGTGCGTTACATGGTTCTCACTTTGACGGTAAGTTTATTGATTAAGATCCATTTTTCATCTCCACAGATGATTATAGGGAGGAAGAATCAGTTGCATACTCTTCTTTTCCGGACAAATGGCATTTTTGTTCCTGGGGGTTAAATTTGCTCTACCAAAGGCTTGCCATCCTACTATGATTCTTTGCTTAATTTTTTCTTCTTTTGAAGATTTTAAGGACATTTGTTCCCCATGTTTAGATATTTCATTTTGAAAATAATTGAAAACTAAAAGATCTATGATTGTCTTAAAACCTTCCTGACATTTGCACAAGTTTTTTATAAGTTAATCAATGAATATTGATGTAATATATAAATTCTTATCAACATTAATCATATTATCTTTATTTGCTGTATGTATAACACGAGATTATGTACCCGAATATCAGTGAACTTACGTAGGGCACTATACTCAGATGTAAGCAAAAAATCTTTGTCTCATTTGTTAGAGATAGCATATTCAAACTGCTCGGCATTCTCTGTCTCTTCTCTTTACTCGACTTTGGAAAGCAGAAATGTACACAAAGGATTTGCTGCAAGATCTACGGTTGTACTTATACCAACATCAGGGGCAGCAATGCAGGAGACTTGTTTGAAGAAGATGGTGATTGATGAGATCCATTTTTTTTTTCAAGAAAAAGGGAACCCCTCCAAGTAAAGGTAGATACGTCCGTCCAGAAGTTAAGCCTGTTGAGAATGTTTGTGTATGGTGTGGATCTTTGCAAAATAAACGGTTGGTTGATATTCGTGCGGGACTTCGAAACGCAGCAAGAAAAAAACCCAAAGATTTCTGCATACGGTTGTGCCTGCACCAAAGGGCAAGTCGGACTCTGCATACAACTTTGTACACTACTGAACTCTTCCAACATTTTGAAATGCCCTCAACAATTTGTCGTCCTCAAAGCCATTTTTCAGATTCTTCAATACGCTCCAATGACACAATGCCTGGCTCACATGCGAATATTGTGGCCCCCAAAAACTATGTATTTCTCATGAGTGTGATTTGCAATCTTCGTATAGTTCACTTATGCTAAAAAGAGACGGAAATTGGTTTGAATCGTATTACATCCCGGTAAAATACCTGTTTTTGACCTGAAGAATAAGATTTTGAAATCAAACCTGTGGTCTATGTTTTTGGACAATATCATTTTCTTTATTGTTGCACCTAATTTGTATATTAAAATTTAT
The DNA here is from genome assembly GCA_963457665.1 of Thysanoteuthis rhombus. NCBI lineage: Eukaryota > Metazoa > Mollusca > Cephalopoda > Oegopsida > Thysanoteuthidae > Thysanoteuthis > Thysanoteuthis major. Next base: position 2,456,001 of record OY735239.1, on the reverse strand, counting down.
TTTATAACTCTATGTTTTATTTACCTGTCAACTTTGATTTTATTTTATTCTTCATTTCCCATTCCAGGTCACTTTTGGGTAAGGCACCGAAAATTATTATTTCATTAAAAGGGGTTTAACCTGAAAAGAAATTTAAAGAAAAAACAACAACTTGCGATTGGAAATATCTTGTAATTAGTTCTAGTTTAACGTATAAAAAGGTTATTTTGATGTCTGGAGTATTTTAAGGAAGCCCTATAAAGGGTTGATCATTTAGTTTCCGGTTTTACCCCAATTTAAAGCTCACTTGAACTTTTGGAAATATTTTGTCGATACACAAAAAAACATGTGTGAATAGATATACCTATTTCAATTTCTTGGAAGAGGTAATTGAAAATATTCAATCTGGGAATTCAAACAACTTATATTCATTGTTTTTCGATTGATTATTTTTTTATTTTGTTTTTTTTAGCGTTTTTCAGCGTTTGATAATTGCTTTTTCGTCTATAACTCTATTCAAAAGTAATTGAGAACTTATGGAGGTACAGGTATATCTTGATTAGTGTGGTTAATCCATTCCGAAATTCCCCTATTGTTCAAAACGGTGCAGTTAAACCACTTATCATAATTTCCCAGCTTATACTTAGTTACATTGATATTTACAGTAATACCTTTGCCGTAATACCCAAGACCCACATTAATCGAAACTACACAATTGAAGGTATCCTTATGCCAGGCCTATAGACAGAAAAACGAAAGGTATACATATACCTCTTCCAACTTTTCTAGCAGAGGTAATTGAAAATACTCCATCACAGAATTCAAACAACTCAACACTAAGCCTAACAGTTTCTTTTTTTGTTTTTTGTTTTTTTGTCTTATATTTCACGCTGCGGCAACGGAAAGTAACGCTTAATCATTCCTTTTTCGACTCAATTTGGCATGGCACACGTTCACTCATGAATCACAAGCGATAGAGAACACTCTAGGCTGACATTTTTGCCTCCATGAATTTCCTGTCAGGTGATCTAAGGTCAGAAAACAATGGAAGAGACCGAAATAGAGTTTTCCATTAAGAAATTAATAGCAGCTCTTAAGCTTTTTGTGAAACAATATTCAGATCTTTTCTCATTTGATGCTTTCCAAGAAGGGGGCAGGGAGGGAAAATTATGTTGCTTGGGTTATATGACCTCGACTGTAATGATCTGGGTGTATTTGGAGAATAAATCGGATGGGGTGGAACAATAGGAACAACTCACCCTCACAGTAAATAATTGAACATCTTTTGCGTCAATTTTTAAAGTCAAGTCAAAAAATCTATCAAAGAATGATTTACATTCTAGGGAATTTAAATGTTAGCATTCCGTCAAAAGATGACACCAAAAAGGTCAAGAAAGCGTTTTCTCCAGGAAATGATAATGAGCGCTGAAACACGCTAAGACACTCACAACCAAAAAGGCCAGGACTCTTGTTGAATATCACGCTTGTTCAATAATAATGACAGGTCTGGTTAGTCTCTCAGTAGAAACTATCACATCTCCAAGCATGTCAGGTTGAGGTGATCAATGAAAAAGAAAACATTGAAAAAAAAGTGATGAATAGAAAAATAACTTCTCTCTCCTTTTGTTGGGCAATGATCTAAAAATAAACTAATTTTTGCTAAAAGCCAGCGTTAATGCTGCCAGTAAAAAAAACTAAGGGGTCTCTCTACCAGAGGTTTACACTGTAAATTGAACCCCTGACCTAAAACTTGATCGGGGTGAATGTTCAAAAAACAAAAAAATATTTTTTGTAAATATAAGCAGTTGATGTTTAAATTTTCAGCCTTGTTGCTCAGAGTTACCACTTTGTATGTGATTCGGGAAGACATGATCGAATCTGAAGAATAATGAAACATCTCATTTTGCTAAGTGATTCTTGCAAATTCGGAAAAAAATAACGAAAAAGGTCTAAATTGGCAATTCCACTCTCACTCCATTTGTATGATGTGTATGTGTGATAGCCAATCAGCAAGTGTTACAGACCTACTTAAAACTGGAGAAACCTATGTTGACAATTCTAATTAGCAGTTTATAATATAAACCAGAAGCAGCCCTGGAAAATGGCAACCACAAAATACTCTGGGACTTTGACATCCAAACCGACCACCTCATTCAGGCAAGAAGACTGGACTTGGTAACCGTAGACAAGAAGAGGAAAACCTGCCAAATAATAGATGTGGCTGTGCCTGCAGACCATAGAGTGTACAGGAAGGAGAGTGAAAACTGGAAAAATACCAAGATCTAGCAAGAGAACTGAAGAAGATGTGGAACATGAAAGTCAGGGTAGTGCTAGTCATAGTAGGCGCACTGGGAACGATCCCAAAGACACTGAGGGCGAGACTGGAGGAGCTCAGGATAAAAGGAAGGATTGAAACTGTACACACCCCAGCACTGCTAGGAACCGCAGGGAAAGTACAAAAATATAAGGACTGCAACACTGAATCTTAGCAGTGGCCTAACAGAAGAAGGAAAATGAAAGCGGAAATGTGAACCACAGCACTGGCATGATAGGCGAGGGAGAGAGAAGTTGTTGACTGAAGATCCGAGGAGACTTACTGTCACTCAGCCATTGGCAATGACCATTGGGCGACTGGTATGAAACTGTACACCACAGTATTACTGTGGTCAATAAAAATGAGGAGATGAGGGCTGGAGACTTAAGGAGACTTGCTGTCACTGAAACTCCAGCAGAAACCACCAGACGACTGGTGTGAGATTGCAAATAATAATAATAATAATAATAATAATAATAATTATAATAATAATAATAGTAGACAAAAAAAAGGAAGGCCTGCCAAATAGTAGACGTTGCTGTACCTGCGGACCATAGAGTAAAAAAGAAGGAGGGTGAAAAAAAGGGAAAAATACCAGGACCTAGCAAGGGAGTTAAGGAAAATGTGGAACATGAAAACCAGGGTAGTACCGGTCATAGTGGGCGCACTAGGAACTGTCCCCAAAACGCTGAGGGAGAGACTGGAGGAGATCGGGATTAGGGGGAGGATAGAGACCGTACAGACCACAGCACTACTGGGAACTGCACGGATACTGAAGAAGGTGCTAGAGATATAAGTACTGCAACGAATAGTAGCTCTGTCATGATATGCGAAAGAGGGAGGAGACGTTAGCTGAAGACCTGAGGAGACTTATTGTCACTCAGCCTTCAGCGATAACCACTGGGCAACTGGTGTGAAACTGTAAATCGTAGAATTACTGCGACCTATGAGTACTAGGGGAGGAGGGCTGGAGACTTGAGGAGACTTGCTGTCACTCAAACTCCAGCGGTTACCACCAGGCAACTGGTGTGAGATTCATAATAATAATAATAATAATAATAATAATAATAATAATAATAATAATAATAATAATAATAATAATAATAATTAGATAACTTATAATTCTGAGGAGACTTATTGTCACTCAGCCTTCAGCGATAACCACTGGGCAACCGGTGTGAAACTGTAAATCGTAGAATTACTGCGACCTATGAGTACTAGGAGAGGAGGGCTGGAGACTTGAGGAGACTTGCTGTCACTCAAACTCCAGCGGTTACCACCAGGCAACTGGTGTGAGATTCCAAATAATAATAATAATAATAATAATAATGATGATAATAATAATAATAATAATAATAATACTTGTTATTCCTGTTGTGAAATAAAGTTTTAATACAATTAATAGAATCTAAATGAAATTAGAAGAATTGACACAAACATCAGGAAATTACCAACGAAGCACATAATGCACTATTTTAATGCAGATATTAATTGTCTCTATTTGACAAGAAGTAGCAATGGTGGGGGTTTGTTGTACGTCGAATCAGTGTAAAGAACAACAACCACAAGATTTCATCTCTAAATCACTCAGGGCTGGATGTTAAAAGTAGCCAAGGAATATGGAGATAACAATATATTAAACTCAAAGATAAAAAAGTAAAATGTTTACAAGAGAACAGGATATAAACTTGGAGAGTGAAGAGTTTTTACAGAATGCAGATGTGAAAAGATGAGGAAACATTGGAAGGCGTGGATCATGAATAACTTTAGGTAAAATGGGAAAACCTCTGCATTGATAATATTCACTCAGAAGCGAAGATGCTAATGTAATCCAGAAAAAAAAACACCCATGAGTGGCTTCGGTGCAGAAGATTGAAAGTAGATTTATACTGGTTACTCAAGACCAAAGTTTGAACAATCTAAACTCCCAAGCAAATATCGTAAAAAGGGTGCTTCTGTGACCTACATACGGAAACAGTAGACCATCTTGTATCAAACTGATTCGTTTTAACACCTACAGAAAATATGTCAAGCAATGACAGAGTGGGCCGAGTACAAAAACGTTGAAATCAAAATACAAAAGATGTCGCTCTTGAAGCACATAGTTTCCCTGTTAATGCTTGAGCATTGGATATTAAAAAAGAGGCATTGACAGACACCTCATTAAACTCCCTGGAAACTTTCTCCTCTGTGAAATCCAGAAAATTGTGCTTACAGGCGTTGCTCGTATATTAAGAAGGGCAATATCATCTGGAACACTGGAACATTTATCTTAATGTGAGGGAAAATATACAATTTGTATATAAATCCACACACCAGAAATCACATTTACTCAGTATCTGAGTCAAAGACACTTGTGTTAATGATAGTGTTATAAGCATTTAAATTATTTTAAAACTGATACGAATTCGTTGAAAGCACTACATAGTCCAGTAATTCAATCTATGAAGCTTGCTAAAAAAGGAATGCTCCGATGTTCAATCTACTCTGATACATTTCCATAGTACACACGTAGCTTTTCAGTCCCTTGCTCTCTCTTTTTTGCGGAAGATAGATTTGGATATTCTAGTTCTTTACCACAGATAATCTCAAACACCTCTCCCAAGTCTCCCTTCTCTCACCTTTTTTCTAAAGATATCAACCCTAACACCTTCAACTTATCTTCATAACTCATATTTTTTAATTCTAGTGTTAACTTAGATGCTCATCTCTTAACTCTCCATGAAAGATTTTTTTTTCATTTTTCTCTAGGCAAGATAGCCAGACCTAGACACTGCATTCGAGGAACGGATGGACACCTGTCTTACAAAAAGAACGATCACTTGTCTATATAAGTAAAAGTATGTTTGATCATCTTCAGTGCTCTGTTCACTTTAATAGCAGCACTGACAATTTATTTAGAAAATTAGATCTATCAGTTTATAATGATATCAAGACTATTTTCGTTGTTTACAATATCTAATATATTTTCATTCATATAATAATCTCTATTTCCTTCTAGTAAACATTAGTTTATCCTCATTAAAGATAACAACTTCTCTATTGACAATGACGCTGAACTATTTAAGACTACACGTTCTTTAATTGGGTCACCCAGTGTTCAGATTGGATGTTTCAATTCTGCGTCATCATCATCGGCAATTTTACCATATATAGAGATAATTTCCAGGGAATTTTTAATGAATAGTAAAAATAGTATCGTCCAAGAACAGATCCCAGGGGTAGCCCCTCTCATTGAGAATTTATTCAACCAGCACATACTCTCTGTTCCCTGTCCCGTAGGAAGTTTTCTACCCAGCAGATAATCTCACTTATGGCATATCCTTGTAGATCAGTATAACATAGAGAACTGGTCGAGGACTTTATTTTGATATCTATATACAATGCAAATCCTGACCGTACAATGACATACATTTTTCATATGTGGTAAGCAGGATCTACCTCCGCTAAAGCTGTGTTGAACATCACACAATATACCTTTATTTTCGATGAATTTGGCAATTCCTCTCTTCACAAGTTTTTCGCAGATTTTTCTCACTTGCAATGTAAAGCACATTGGTCTAGAATTACGGCTCGAGGTTTTGTCTCTCTTTCTAAACATAGTACTGACATCCTCCATTTCTAATGTTTCAGGAAATCTACCTTGGTCTAAAGATTTCCCCCTTATACACTTCCGTAGGGAATATAAGACATCCACTGATTCTTTAAAGATTCATTCAAGTATTCATGGAAAAACACCCACGCGATATTCACATCGGTAGCATTGACCACCTGGGACCAATCTTTGCAGTCGGCCTTGTTGAAGTATTGTACGTGCTTTCTGTACGGATGTCCAAAGAGCAATTTCAATAACTTCTCTCAAATTCAGCTAATACCACTGTGACATAAAAAGAGACTACAACAAAAAAAAAATGATAAGTACTTTTAGCCCAAGTCGTAGGCAACGACCCGACAATAGATTAAAAAGAACAGAGATCAGTCATCAGAACTACTACTAATAATACTAATAATACTACTAATAATAATAATAAGAAGAAGAAGAAGAAGGATAATAATAATAATAATAATAATAATAATAATAATATGAATTATGATAATTAATATCAATAATAATATTGAGAATAATATTAATAATAATAACAAAAATGATAATATCAATATCAATAATGATATTAAGAGTAATATTAATAATAATGATAATATTAATATTAATAATGATATAAATAATAATATTGATAATAATGATCATATTAATATCAATGATAATTTTATAATGATATTGATCATGATAATATCAATAATAATATTATCATTAAGAATGTTAATAGTATCAATAATATCAATAATAATGATAATAATAATATCATTATTAATAATGATAACAATAATGATATAAATAATATTAATAATGATGAAGAATGAGACTAATAATGGGAATCAAACTCGAAAGGTAAAATACAGGCCATTAACTCACTAACTTTTCCAGTGGTCTAATATAGTTTTAACATCATCGGTTGGAACTTACCGGAAATAGAAAATTGCTCACTGGAAATAGCATGCACCACGCTAAAGAAGGCGTTGATAGACTTTACCTACCAAGAAAGGAGTGTAGCAAGGGCCTCATTCAACAAAAAACTATACACATTTCTAGTAGGGAGGTCGAGTGAACTTTAGTCGTGTGAGAAGTGTTTTATGAAGATAATGATTAGATGACAACTACCCTCTTTAGACCTACATTCAAACTACCAACGACGATTGGTCGAGTGGGGAAAAAAACGACAGCAGCAGAAAACTGCATTTTATAGCAAGTAAAGCGAATAAGTACAGGGAAAAAACTTGGCCCCTAGGATGAAAGCAAACCAGTGGCCGTCTCACCAACTAGTAAGAAAAAATGAAAACGGGAAGGAATAGAAAAAATACGATACAAACGCTGACAAGAGAAACCATTTGGAAGCCAATACTCCTTTCGTCCCAGAGGAGCTGATGCAGATAAAAACGAAACCCTTTTCGAAACTCTGGATTGAAAGCAGGAAGGGACGTTTTCGTTCTAGCAACCCAAGACCAGAGCCTATAAACCCAAGGCTAGGCAAGCATACTAAGAAATGCTATTGACCCTAAACGATTCTGATGATAACACCGAAACAATTGGCCACATTGTAGTAGGGTGCTTGGTCCTGGAAGTGTATATAAGCTGATACACTATAAAATTCGAACGTATGGACATTGGGACATCTGCAAACAACGCCTCATATCTTGAAAACTGGTACGAATCACGGCCTGAGCCAGTCATAGAAACAAAATGTGACTATATGATGGGACTTCACCAAGTACACTAATAGAACTATAAACACCCAGAGGCCAGACATTATAGATTGACCTTAAAGAAAAAAGTGTGCTTTGTAGTAAATATGACTGTCCCAGTTGATAAAAACGTTGCTGTCAAGGAATTCGAGAAACTGTCAAAATATAAAGACCCTGAAATAGAAATCAGTCAAACGTGGTAACTCAGCACCTAATAATATCTATTGTGTTTGGGGCCTTTGGACGACTAAAAATGGACAAGTAGATTTGCCGACAGCATCCCTGGGAAGCCCAGCTCATATTATATTAAGAAAAAAAGCTCCTATCCCTACAGCAGACAATATTAGAAAATCTTCGTCAATGTAAACACTGCACCTAGCATACATTGCTTTATGTATATGTAGAAGTATGTGCGTGAAAGTGTTGTGTCGTCAGTAACCGTAAAAGTACAGTCGCTCTCTTTTTTAAAAGTTTGGACTATCATAACTTTGAAGGTTGTCAGTCTTGGGTCTCTAATAGAGACTTGTTTAGTACATTACATGAACTGAAATGAAAGCCAATAGCAAAAGAAGAATTGGATATTTGAGTCACAGTTTTACTTCCCTTAAGATAAAAACACTTCATAAACCAATTTTTTTCTTCTTCTTTTTCTTACATCTTCAAATTTAGTTCAGTAAACAAAAGACGCCAATGTTGACAATCAGAAAAAAAATAGGCTAAAATTTATTTGCTACAACACAACAAAAACAATTTTTTCGTTGAAGTTCTTTGAAGCTTTATATCCTTACAAAATATCCATGTAAACTCGAGAAATACTAGATGTATATTATATCGGATAGGTGCGTTTAGTGCTTTGCTTTTAATGGGTTTTTTTTTTTTGCACAGCTCGACGACTTGAATATTGTGATAACTTTTGTAACACTCGACCTATTTGAATGCATTTTATTTTATCTTGTAGAGACTTTTTTAACGAAAGAAACTCATCTATTTAAAATAACGAACGAAAATTGTGCTAAAAAACGATACATATTTCTAGTAGGGAGGTCGAGTGAACTTTAGTCGTGTGAGAAGTGTTTTATGCAGATTATCGTATAAGATAAATGATGATTCTCTGAATGTAAAATACTTTATATAACTGAAATCTGCTCTCTAAATCAAGCGTTAAAAAGTTTGAAATTGCAATTTCTACAAAAAAAAAGGATTGATGTTATAGACTCAAGCCTTTCCACACGGTCCATTTTGAGAAAAATGAAGCATAAAGAGAATCTTTTTACCTCCAAGTTTGTCCATGAGATCCTGGGGAAATAGGGGAATTCATATTTCATATCATATTTTCGCAAGATCCATGTTTCAGAGGCAATTGTTCTTAATGGTTTATCAAGCTAAACAGATTTAGTTCAGTAGAACATATGTTTTGAGCTGAGTTGCCAATTTAGCTCTTTTGGAACTAGAATTAGCCTTTTTCTGGTTTAGGTACAAATTGTTAATCCTGCTTCTAGCTTCAAATTTTATACTAATTGATATTTATCGCAATTTTACGATCAAGATATTGGCCTGGTCATGAGTCATAGCATTATTAATATCATCCCAAGTTAGGTCACTGTTGTTGCTTACTCAGTCCATCATAACTAAAAAGATTAAATTTAAAAAGAAATTAATAAGCTTTACTTGGACGTAGCAGTGAGATTCACAGTTGGTGTACGATGATTCGACAGTCCCAAAGTTTTTGCAGTGTGATTATTTACTCAGTTCTGTAAGTTTTATTTATTATCGATTTTTTCATTCATTAAATATCAATTCCGTCGCCCAACATAGTTTAATACCCGGGAGGCAAGCGTAAACTAAAGTAATTAAGTAAATGCCATGGAGAATTCAAATCAAAACATATTTTCATTATTTTAAATTGAGGTATGAGATCTAAATAGACTGCGATCTCTCTGTCTTGGTGTTGGTTTGACGAAGGTTTTTGCGAGTAAAGATTGCCTTATTACTCACTAAAATCCTCCGTCACACCAACTATCTCCCATTCTTTGGAACAAAAGCACATCTACTAACAGAGAATCAATTAAAGAACAAGGAATTAGAAAGTCAGATACAAATTATTTATATTCAAAAATAAAGTCTGGAAGCAGATATACTTTTATTGCGCAGATGGTTACTGTGTTTTGAATTCGAAGGATTGATGGTTCAATTCCATCCAAAAAACTAGTTTTATTTTTTTTTAAACGATAATAGATATAGTTGACGATGTCGTATGTACATAGCAATATAAAGAAAACAAGACAAGAAAAATGCCTACCTGCATGATATACGTAACTGTAAAAACTTTAAATCTACCAAAGAAGTACATTTTAGCGTAAATAGGAGAAAAAATCAATTCAATTTCAAAATTGACGATATAATTTGACACTGTTTATTGATGTGGGCACAAGCTATTATAAATAGCTTATTTAGTGCTATTTATCTAATGATTTTTGGAATATCAAATATTCCTGTTCAGTATTCTCTAAGTTTTTATAAGAAAAGATAACACGTGGTGCAAATACACATTTTTCTTTCCCGTCCCAATATGATAGACAGTCGGATAAATATACGTATTTTCAATTCTATTCAAATGATCAGAAAACACTATTTTTTTCAATATGATTCCTACTCGTAATTAAATCATCTTGATGATTTATGCTATTTATACATTAATGTTTCCGTTAATTTTGATAAATCACTTGGAATGTTAATTATGTTTACCTTTATTGGGAAAGCGCCCAGGAACTGTTCAAACTGAGCGTAATCGATATAAATGATGAAAAATCTTTTTTTGAGGAGAAATATTGTGTAAATTTTTTTTTCCATATCTGAAGCCTATATAATAAATAAAGCTAAAATAAAAACATTTTACTTGATTTTTTCATATTTTTTAATTCCAAAAGTATGTCTCTCTGTTAGAGTAATTCTTGGGCGCTTCTCCCATAAAAAGTGAGCATAAATCATTGAGATAGTAAGAATCAAAATGAAAAAAAAATTCAATATAAGAAATAAAAACTTGTTTCGAAAACTTGTCCTTTAAACAAGTAAGGAAAATTTTACTAAAATCTTTAATTTTTCAGATGTCGATCTTCCAGTGATATTGCAATCATATTCTTCATACCAACAGAATGACTAAGCCACACTCTGTGAACTATTCCCGTTCAGTTTTCTTAAAAATTTTGGAGAGAAAAAAAGAGTTATTATTTTGCATTGCTGTCTTCAACTTTGTGAAACTTCATGTAAATAGTCGAAGTTAACAATCCTGCTTTTCTTTCCCTCCTCTTGCCGGAAGAGGATGAAACTGTCAAAAAAGATTTTAACATGATCTGTTATTGTAAGGACGAACGGGGATCTACCTTTTTTAGCGTAGGTGTCTGTCAATGTGTGTAATTCGGTGGCTTCATCTCAACTAATGAAAAATTAAGTTGTTATATGGATGTAAGTTCGACAAACTCTGAAGGGCTTGTACTCAAAAGTTTATAATGATTGCTATCAGCAGTTTTGTTTGAGTGCGAATAGGTTCTCAGCTCAATTCACTTCATAAAAGCCTATTTTGTTGTGTTAAAATGAAAAGAGATTCATTCCATGCGGTGAACGACACCAGTCGAACGCCCACGCGCGTTCACACGCAGGGACACATGAAAAAAAAAAGTATCGTCTCCAAAAACAATCAAAAAAAAATTCTTGCAAGTAGCTGAAGTGTTTTCAGAATAGTAGACATTCGACAAGGTTTGGAAAACTCTCAGATAATAACCATAAGTGACGAAAAAATCTCCTTATTTAATCAGTCACGTGATTAGCAATATATTTTGTCTGTAACGTGTGTCATGTGTCAAAGGTGATAACAATTATTCGCTAATTGGCATTTATTTATTTTTCAATTTTTTTCTTCTTCCTCCTCTTCTTCATCCTCTTCTTCTTCTTCTTCTTCTTCTTCTTCTTCTTCTTCTTCTTCTTCTTCTTCTTCTTCTTTTTTCTTCTTCTTCTTCTTCTTCTTCTTCTTCTTCTTCTTCTTCTTCTTCTTCTCCTCCTCCTCCTCCTCCATCTTCTGTTTTTTTTTCTTTTTCTCCTTCTCTTTTTTCTTCCCTATGATAAAAATAATGATGATAATTATAATATCTATAACAATAGTAATTTCAATAACTCTACTGCTGCTGTTACTCCTACTATTACTCCTACACCTCTCACTACTACTAATAATAATAATAATGATAATAATAATAATAACGATAGCGACGGTAATAATAGCAATACCAATACTACTACTACAACAACTACTACTACTACAAATAATAATAATAATAATTTGCTGGTAGCAATGCCATAATAGCCAAGAAGGTGTCATGGCGAAGGCGGTACAAACCACAGCGCTGCTATGAGAGGTGGGAACGATATGAGAGGAAGGCTAGAGACCCGAGGAAACATACTGTCATTCAGATTCCAGTGAAAACCACCAGGCAACTGGTGTGAAACCGTAATCCACAGCTCTGCTGTGGACTGTAAGAGCGTTAAGGAGAGGGCTGGAGACAATCCCAAGGGGTAACCACCAGGCAACTAATGTGAAATTGCCGACGACGACAAATACGACGACGACGACAACAATAACAACAACAACAACAACGAAAGTAGTAGTAGTAGTAGCAGCAGCAGCAGCAGCGAATGTACACGGAGCAAACCTAGGGATTTGGCCGTCAATCTTGTCTGAAACATAAGTTTTTCCCAACCTCCGTGCAAAGGCTGTTGTCTTTTATCCATCCTGATTTCATCCATTATGGCCTTCTTAGCACTTCATACTATATTCGTTCATAGGTAAACAATAGAATAAATCTATGTTATTACCGAGTATATCAATTTAGAAGTTTAAATCTCGGGCCTTGTTTAATTCTGTCGGCTCCCCTCAGGCTCTCTAGACCCTGGCGCAATGCACTAGCTGCTTTTGCCTCTCGAAGACCCTGACTTCACATATCGCTGTTTACAGAACTTTCTTAATGAAAGAAAATCAATTTCCTACAAGACTGCAAAAGGCACCGACGTCAATAATATCTTGATTTATTCTTAATTAGATGAAATATTTCCCCACCATCATTAATTTTTGCTTTGCGTTATCTTTTATCTAAAATTCGGAAATGAAGAATAATGAATTACCCCCAGGCAAGTTTCATTCTCACCCTAGAGCCTCTCCTTTATTCTTTATTTCCGATCAACGCTATTTACTCACTACCGGGGACTGGCGGTCTGAGTGAAGTTACAATAAAAAGTAATTAAAAGAATTTAACATGAGATGAAAGGAAGTACCTGAAGCAGTTCTCCGTTCAGAATAGATAAAAAGTTATGGCAGGATAGAATTGTGAAGTCGCCTAAAGGATGGCTCGGTACATTGAAACAAAACTGTGGATATGTTCTTTCATAACAGACATTAAATACAACTTACAAAAAATGATATAGGAATTGTAATATACACTGGTATATTCTCCGAACATCGAATTTTGGCCATGATACAAACAGAATATGACAGGAGCGATTGAGATAATACTATGCATACTTTTCTTATGTTATAAAGATTGTTTGTGTCTCTTTGGTGGATTCAATAGATGTTGTAATTGAAATGAATTCTAACCAAACTGGGTTCGTGATTACAAATAGAAACCCTTGGTTAGGTACAACAGATTTTCTAACGCGTTTTTCATTGATTTAAGGAAAAATAAAACTCGACGTATTTGAATGAATAATTCAAAGACTTTAAATTTTCGAATGGCATTTAAGTGATCCAACGTCCATTCAAAAATATATGATCCAGCCCGCAGAGGCAACACGAGTGCCGGCGCCTGGTTTGAGATATGCTTTTTGGGTACGTCAACAAATGTTTTTATGTTTTAGGCCACAACAAATCAGACTATAGCTTCTCGAACTCTTTTCATTCGAGACCTCCCTTGATCAGGCGATATATCCTGCAACCCTGTTTGATTAGATGGATTTTTCTGCGCCCCTCTCTTGATGGGACGGTATATTTTACAACCCCCCTTATTGTTATAAAACGAATAGGTTCAAAGACTATATATTAGTCTTCCATCGTAATCTAACAGATACAAAACATAAAAACAAAAAAATATTCTTCCAAAATTTCCAAAACCTTGAACAAAATAGATAAGTCCAACCCCTCGTCAAACGTAGTGGGGGGCTGGCAAAAAACAAAGAATGGAATGCGTTCCAGAAATGTATAGTTATCAGGGCTCTGCTGAAGCTTAAACGGGCTTAGCCAGCTGAAACTGGATGTACTGAATTACTCATATAAAATAAAGGAGATTGAGGATCGAAATAGCATGGTTGTCGTCTTCACCTTTCAACACCTCGAGAACAAGTTGAGGGTCGAGATAAAAAATCTGAAAAATTGGAAATTTTGGCAAAATTACTCCGATGTCTACCATAATATTTTGAATTGTGGCTCCTATTTGGATCCAAACCAATCACTGTGGGTCAGTGTTAGAGTGCTAGGCCGATGTTTACTCTACTACAAGGGCGTACCAAATTATACCCAATGCCTCTCTGCTGAACACTCAGCACAAGGATTAGGATTCAGGAACCTCTAAGTGGATGGCACCGAATCCTGAAGTCGTAAAAGTTGAGCAAGGCTGAACCTTGTCAGTGCCTAGGTGGGTGACCATTTAGGAATATCAGGTTCCGTAAGCAAAACGAAGCTTTGAACTAGCCTGTGTGTACCGAAGTCTATGATAACCTAAATCAGGACATAAATGGGGAACGTTGCTACATACATACATACATACATACATACATACATACATACATACTTTACTTACAATATCAGTTTCCAGTAAAAGCAAAACAAGCCTAGGTGCTGTAGGGTCAAACTCTAGCCCTACGTCTATTCCAACTGATTATAATTAATGCAAATTTTTAATTGTTTATATAATAAAACAATTTGTTGGTATGCAAATAGCAAGTTTGGTTCAGTCGGTGATCGGGTCAACTACTGATCACTTGGTCATGATTTCAAACCAGAGTAGAAACGAATTCTAAATCTTAACATCGGTTTTGGTTTAACGTGGCGACGCTGACATCACTGAATCAGTTGAGGCTTGTTGTTCTTGCTGTGACTGAAGAAGGCATGGTCGACTTGGCCTGGAGTTAGACAAAAAATCCGGTCCTTGAATTAGATTTGTGATAACTAGTGTTATTGTGTCACAAGCAGCCAATAGAAATCGAGCTTTGACGCTCAAGCTATACCAGCAACACCATTATTGCATGGAGAGTTTTACATCTGCTGCTATCGTCTGTTGAGGATCAAGTTTTCATTAATCAGGATCGAGTGGGCCCTTGCCCCTGGGTTTTCAAAAGATGGATGGTGAAGCGTCACGAAACGGACAGCCTGTTGGGTCTCTGTTTAATAATGGAACTTGCTACGATTGATTTTATTAGATATTTTCACCACCTGGGTAGCTTCAAGCCGTATAGGATAATGAGCTAGAAGAATGAGGTCGCAACAAAGAACAAAAACATTTAAAAAAACAAAAAACAACTACAAAAAAAAAAAGAAATAGAAGATAAATCTCCAGTGTCCACTTCAGGTACCTGTCATATTTTACGGATATATTTTTAGGTATATATTTTTAACATAGATATCTTTACGCATCTTTGAGGACAGATGCAGGACGGTAACAGTACGAAAAATTGAATCGGCTGCACGGGTTCAAACCCTGACTGAGATCTGCATTCACTTGGCACTAATTTTATCGGGAAAACTGTGGAAATTTCTGAATCTGGCTGAAACTGAGAAACATGTGATACGTGGACAGTAAGCAGAGACGGCTGAAATAGTAGTCAGCGTAAGGGCATTAACAGTCTTTTACATAGAACAATTGATAGCAAGATAATTTGGCACATCATTACTTCTGCATTGACATCTATCCTCACTGGGTGTCTCACAGCTCGTCTTCGATTATTATTATTATTATTATTTAGAATCTCACACCAGTTGCCAGGTGGTAACCGCTGGAGTTTGAGTGACAGCAAGTCACCTCAAGTCTCCAGCCCTCCTCTCCTAGTACTCATAGGTCGCAGTAATTCTGCGATTTACAGTTTCACACCGGTTGCCCAGTGGTTATCGTTGAAGGCTGAGTGACAATAAGTCTCCCCAGGTCTTCAGCTAACGTCTCCTCTCTCTTTCGCATATCATGACAGAGCAACGTCTACTATTTGGCAGGCCTTCCTTTTTTTGTCTACTATTACTGTCCGGTCTTCTTGCCTGGATGAGGTGGTCAGTTTGGATGTCAAAGTCCCACAGTAGTTTGTGGTTGTCATTCTCCAAAACTACCTCTGGCTTGTGCTGATACCACTTTTCCACATGGTTGAATCCCATTTGTTTGCTAAGTTCCCAGTGTATCATCGTTGCTACTCTATCGTGTCTATGCTTATACTCCTTCTGGGCGAGTTGACTACATTCACTAGTTATGTGGTTTACCGTCTCATCTCTTTCACCGCACTTGCGGCATTTGCTGTTTGTCTGTGTTCTGTCGATTTGTGCTTTTATGTAGTTTGTCCTTATGCTTTTGTTTTGGGCTGCCATGATGAGCGATTCTGTTTCTCTCTTAAGGTTCCCTTTTCGTAACCACGTCCACGATTTCTCGTCTGCTATATCTTGTATCTGTCTTTTAAACTCGCCGTACAATTTTTTCCCTTCCCATCTTCCTTTTCTTGTTTGCTGTACTGTTCCATTGTTTTCTACTTTATTGCTTGTTGCACTATCTCTCGCACTCTTTATGATTTCTTCACTATTTGTTTGCACATATCTTTCTAGGACTACTTTAGCTCTCTGGACACAATCTTCTATGCTGATGAGCCCCCTGCCACCTTCTTTTCTCTTAACGTATAGTCTATCTGTATCATCTCTAGGGTGTAATGCTTTATGCATCGTCATAAGTTTCCTTGTTCGCCTATCCATTGATTGGAGCTCTTATCATTATTATTATCATTATCATTATTATTATTATTTTCATTATTATTATTATTATTATTATTATTGTTATTGTTGTTGTTGTTATTATTAGAAGAAAAAGAAAAGAAAAAGAAGAAGAATAAGACAGAGAGAAAAAGAAAAAAGAAGAGGAAATGAGAGAGGAGAAACAGGAGAAAAAGAGGGAATGAGGGAAGAGAAGAAAAAAAGATGGAGAAGAAGAAGAAGAATAAGACAAAGAAGAAGAAGAAGGAGAAGAAGAAGAAGAAGAAGAAGAAGAAGAAGAAGAAGAAGAAGAAGAAGAAGAAGAAGAAGAAGAAGAAGAAATAAAGAAAGAAAACAGGGAATGAGCAAAGAAGGAGTGAAAGATGGGGATGGGGAAAGGAAATGATTGTGAGGAGTCTGACGAAGTGGTGGAAGTAAATAAACAAAGGAGTCTGATCAGTCACTCGATGAAAACGGTCATGCGACCAACATCTTTTGACAGCATTCCGTGTTTGGGATGATCAATTTAAAGAAACGAAATGGGTTATCAATGAATGTGGGTTTTTTTTCACTTGCATTCTGTTGGGAAGTGATCATTGAAAATAGTCTGACATGAAAAAAAAAAGTGTTAATTCTGCCGGACCGAAACTTCAGGAAAATTTAGCATAATATACATTGTAAATTGAGCCTCCGTATAGAAGCCTTCTTAATGGAGAATTGAAAAAATATTTCTAGACGTAATATGAAGTAAATGATTAGATTTTCAGCTTCTTAGCTTCATCAGTTGGACTTGTATGCGAGATACATACATAGCCGACAAGACCGATCTAAAAACTGAAGAAACCCATGTTGACAGCTTCAGTTGACTGTTCCTAATTAGGATTCGGGATATTTGCGATTTGAGTAATTTATTATATTCAGATTCTTCGATGAAAATTCAATTATTATACATGACTTCTTTGAATACCAGTAACGATGCCCTCGTTTTGAATTATTCTAGATTTTAATGAAATTAGTAGAACGCCTTGAGGGAGGAATTCTTTGTTAATCCAGTTGGTTGGCTTTAGAAATTAGTTTATTCCAAGATAACAAATTTTCATCAGCATGTGATGTGGTGTACTTTCTGTAGTTTTGGATGCTAGTTCTAAAAATGTTATTCGTTTTCTTGTCTCACAAGGAGTTTTCATGTTTTCTTTTTTTTCTCTATGTAGATCTCCAGTTTGTTTGGGTTTTTTTTGCTTGTATTACTTGTAAAATATCCTTAACCCTGGCCCTCTCTCGGATCTATGTTGATGTTTTATATCGGTAAGAATTATTCCTTACATTGCTCTATCCGTAGACATCTGTGCGCTTCTGAGTTTCCAGGTTATCCATCTGTGCGTTATAGCAAATATTATGCATTGATTATATGTTTTTTGTTTTAAAAATATTGGTAATTTGCTTTTCAGTATGTTTCTATTTATACCAAATGCTTTCCAGCCAGTCTTTATACGCTGTCATTTAATTCCCATGCCTTTACACTAGCTTTATCGACTGACTTATAGGTAAATATATATCTCTAACGTCTAAGGTTTTACCGTTTAATCTTATCGTGTTTTTCAGGGCTTAATCATTAGATGTTTTCACTCTTTCTCTATATATAATTCAACATGTTATTTTGATCCTCAATCAGTTCTGCAATTGATGCATTGTCATCACATTTCAATTGTTCATGTATTTTCTTTCTCTTTATTTGTTAACTCACATGTCATTGTTGTTTTTTCTCGGGAAGATACTTTCAAAGCTCGTTGTAAATAGTTTTAATGTTATGATATCTTGTTGTCAAACCCGTTCTTCAATTTTCATCTGGTTAGTATCTTTACGTAGTCTAGTTACTGCAGGGACGTTTTCGTGTATATTATCGGTTACTTTTATGTCAGAGTTATTCATAAACTGTTTGGATTAGAATTGAAGACGGGAGAGAGTTTTATCGAATTAAAAGCCTTTTCATAGTCTACCTTTCATAGTTGTCTGTTATATTCTGATGTCTTTCGGGTTAGCTAATATAATGTGTGTGGGCGGTTTATTGTCGATTAGCTACTTCTAAATCCTGCCTCGCAGTTGGTTTTCATTTTAAGTGATTGTATTCTGAGTATTTAGTAGTTTTCAGGTAGTAAATTAATTGTCTATTTATTGCCATGGTCTTTATTGTTTTCTTTCTTTCTCTGTTATTCTTAAGGAGAGATTTTTTTTTCCTGCATCTTCTGAAAGACCAATCATCATGCCAGTTTCATTAAAGCTAAAAGGACAACCAACCGATATCTCAATAGAGGACAGTGATATTCCAGACATAACGACAGACAAACTAGTTTTTGTGCTACAATATATATATATATATAAATATATATATATGTGTGTGTGTGTGTGTGTGTGTGTGTGTGTGTGTGTGTTTGTATGCGTTCTTACGGAATTGATATATTATCCAACAGAAAGATTATAAATTGCGATATATTGTATAGAAAATGTATTTGATATTATCCCCCGTTATTACAAGGTGGTGAATTTATCATTCGGCTTAGACAACAGAAAAAAAAAACAATTACAAGAAAGCAGCCCGATTTTCTTCGATTGTTTTTCAATTTACGTTGTCTAGGCCGAATGATAATTCCACTGTGTGACAACGGGGGATAATATCAAATACGAGTTCATTACAATATAAGTTTAAATTTGATATAACGCAATTTATGATTATATACATATATATATATATATATATATGTGTGTGTGTGTGTGTGTGTGTGTGTGTGTGTGTGTGAGTGTGTGCATGTGTGTGTGTGTACGTGTGCATAATCTATGCGTGTCCTAGCATTCTTAGTCCAATTACGGGGGTGGGGGCTAAAACCTTTGCAGGAGTACACCACTTAATATCATCTAAAATTATGATATTTTTAAATTTTTTCTTTTTCATTAAAATAATTGAATTTTTAAGGGTCGCCTTGATCATTTTGGGACCGATCGTGCCCAAAATCTGCACCGGTATTTTTTTGTCGATAAGGAATCTTTTTTCAAAGACATGTTTAGGTGGAAAAAAAATAATTCTTCAGATAATTTCAGATGATTGTTTCGCAAATTCGAACATGCACGGGCTGTGGTGATTCATACGTGCGAGATACAAAGATTTTGTATTTGTTTTCTAAATCCTAACCATTATATCACGATTCACATGCGCAATTGGTCACTGAGTGTTTTGTATGTCCCCAAAGAGGATTTATAAATTCATATTCTCAAAATATGGCGGATTATGTACATTTTTATCGCTCTCTTGAATCTTAAGCTTGGAAACTTTTTTAAATGCACTACAAATATCCCAAATCCAAGAATCTGAGAATTCCAGCCTGATTTTTTGTAAACTTTTTTCCTCAGCAAAATAAATCTATAATATCTCTCCTTATTCTCCAGAAAGAAAAAATCATTTGAGTTGAACGCTTATAGAGTTTCCTTTTTTCAAACATTTTTTCATAATTTCCTTTACTATTGTTTACAGTACTTGTCAGAGGTATTTGAACGAACAAATATTTTGCTTCTAATCGATTAGTTTTGACAGTTAAAACGGGAACATCACGCAAGGAAAACAATAGGTTATTGCAACCAACATAATATATACTTGTTTGTAGTATTTTTCTTGTAAAGAAATCATTGTTTATATAGAACTTACCGCTCATAAGTATTTGAACAAGCAAAAAAATCTGTTTTTCATTGCCAGAGATTTCAGAGGCCATTGGGAGGAGATCCAAATAAAGTCACTAGTCGAGCAACTCTCCCCAATAGCAATGAAAGGTTGCTTTTTGAAGATTGTTTGAACAGTCAATTTTTGACAAGATTTTAGAAGAAGTCTCCCCGTCCATTTAACAATTTAATTCTCAAAAAAATCTTTTCAAAGAAATTCAGCATTCAGAACGATAAACAATAACTAAATGCACACCTTGTTATGTTGATTATAATAAAATTTCATTTTCCTTATGTAATATTGCTTTTTTTAACTCTGAAAAGTGATTCGGGGTAAATGTCAGACAATGGTGTGGGTAACGTTCTGCTGGTAACACTTGGTGCTATCATGTGGAAAGTATTTTGTCCCGTGTCACCTACCTCAACCTTCTCAAAAACCAGCTACACCGTTTATGTTAGCGGTCCTTCACAATGACATTTGCATCTATCTGCAAGGCGATGTGTCCTGTCAAACTACATGATTTGTACGGAAATCGTTTCAGGACTAAGGAGAGATCTTCACTCCGTTGCACTAGCAACCAAAAAGTCATCATACTCCTCTTAAATGCTGTCTTATCTTATGATAGATTCTATTTTCGGAATAAGTCTATCTTTTAGTACCAATATCAAAAGATTCACTCAATCATCAGCAGCTGCGGTAGCCTTGAAAGGTCTGTCATCGAGCATCAGCCTCCATCCAGATTCGTCAGATCTCTCTATCATGGATGTAACGGAATCAATATCTCTTCAGCTTGTCTAAATCGTCATGCCATTCTACATATGGGATCAACGTTTGAAGCTTTGATGTCCAGCAGTTGTTTGATGTACTTGCAACTTGATTTATCAGTTGAATTCCCAAATGGATTTCAGATCACTAATGTTTCTTCTCATATATCCTGTGCAATCTTGTTGTCCCGCCATTGGACTCCTGGTACAATCTTTTACTGATCACGTTGTATGGTTCCTAGTTTGAGAGCCAATCTTTTGATAAGGTTATACGTTTCAGCATAAGAAGTCACTATCAGGAGAATGCTTTGCTTATGATCCATTTTTTCAAGACAAATGGGATTTTTCTGTTCTTGAATGTTGAGTTTTCTCCACAAGAAGTTTGCAATCTTAGAATGTTTCTCTGCTTCAATCTTTCTTCTTTAGCTATGGAGATTATTTGTCCTAGATATATATCGTGGGTTACTCCCTTTAACTTTTCAATTTTGATTTTGCTCGTTATATCTTTAGTCTCAACATATGTGTTGCACATGATATTGGTATTATTGTGCAGACCTACTTTCTTGCTATTTTCATTCAGTTCGTCAAATATTATCGGTTCTTGGAAGTTCTTGGCAAATACGATGATGTCATCTGAATATCTAATCCTCACTTCTCGTGGTAAAATAGCATAGATGACTTCGGGAGTTTCAATTGAATGAAAGGCTTTTTTGAAGTCAACAAGTCAATTTTGCATTTTACTGCTTTTTCTTTTAGTTGATTCACCAAATAGAGATACAATGTGATATGTTGGATCAACCTCCCCTCTCTGAAGAGACTCAACCACGTGACGTAAAGTAACAACTTCGCACCCTATCCAAGAAAGAAGCTTTCGGTGTCTCGTAGAGCCCATATCTGATCGAGCTAGGGTTGATTTACAGATATATAAAAGACATTTCTAGGCAAGTGGGCATGATGTTCAGGCTCATCAGTATAGATACTCTGATTAGTGCGATTCATTCATTTCAAAATTGCACTGTTTAAGTCATGTTCTTTTTTTCAAATCAAGCTCGTATTTGTTCGGGTCAAATTGTCCAGCAGTATCTTCATCGTTCTACGTTGAAACCTGCATTGATAAAAAGGTCTGAAAGTATTCTCGCATATATGTGTACATACTCAAACACACTCACACACACATACACACACACACACTCACGTATATATATGTATGTGCGTACGTGTAAGTTGTGTGTCTTGTTTTTCAGACTATTTTGCTTTTAATGTTTGGTCTGTCTTGGTAATGTAATACTTTTCCATTCAGTCATTTTTTCTGTCGTTCTTCTATTTCCCTCGGTAAGATACTCATTATTATCGCTCGTCCTATCATGTTCATTCAGTTTTTCCCCCACAATTCTTCTTGTATAATTCTCTTCTTTAATGAAATATAACTCTCTTTTCAGAGGCAACCTCGCTTTTCTATGAAAGGCTCTATCCATTGGACGGTCGGTCCCCATAATGTTTCTCAGCTGTTATAAGTCAATTATACTGGAAACTTGCTAGAAAGGTGTTTCTTGTAAGATATATCGCAGCCGAAAAAAATCTTTCACTCAGGATCACGTGGTCTGTCAATAGTTGACGCCTCATTGGACTTTTGGTTCTTGTTTTTTTTAAAGAAATTGTTAACGCAAACTGTCACCAAAACTGTCATAGGTTTCTTCAGCTATCGAGTCAATCTTGCTGGCTGGCTTTTTTTTGTATGTGAGTGCTCAGGCCGCACCGATGGAGCTACAGGGCTGAAAATCTAAATAGATACTCCTCATTATGTCTAAAAAAATGTTGTTTTCGTTGTTTTGATTTTTGTTTGATTTTTTGTTTTGTTTTTTTGTTTTGTTTTTTAATTTCTCAAAAAAATGTTCTGTCGAGAGTTCAACGTCGGTAGTTTAAGCTAAATTAACCTCTAATTTTAAGTTTTTCATTGATCACCTTTTTTTCGCTATTTTTTAATTGATCATCCCCTAAAGGCCATATACGTTGCTCTCGTGACAATTTCTATTCAGTAACGAACCATACTTTTTCTGTTGTCTTGCTCAATAGATATTCATTTTTTTATTGGGGAATTATCTTCCCTGTCTGATAATATGTTTCCTTGAATAAGTAATGATTATTGTCTAACCTTTGTTTTATAGTATTTTACATTCATGTACGCACAGAGGATTTATCTGAAACTAAGCTGTGCATCTGTTCCTATCTCTATGTCTATGTTTCTCTGTCTGTCTCCTTCTTTCTCTCTCTGATGAAAACTATTCTTACGTTTCCCACCCACTATCTGAAAGTTGAGCAATCCTATAAAAACCTTAACCGAAATGGTTTGAAGCAATAGAGCAATTACCATTAATTTATTGGGGAGTGGTTTTTTTTAACGTCCCCAAAGAGGAAAATTGTGATGACGAGTCTTCAGTTGTCTGGGTGGTGGAAGGTACCGAAGACTGAGGTTCAGGAGAAATAAATATGCGCCATGTCTCTAAAATGTCTCGCAATATAACGAACAGTTAATGCAATTTTCGTCTTTTTTTTTTATTGAAGTGGGGAAACGAAAGAAACTATTGTTTTTACGAAGTCTGATATCTCTAGTCGGAAATGGTGCCGACAATGGAATCGGTTACCCGGGTTCAAACTCTGTTTGGGGCTGTTTATGTTCACTACGTATTAATGCCCTTTGGAGAGAGAGTCCATTTTTTCTCCGCTTAGCAATGAGAAAAACAGCAGGGCAGTTGTGGTTCTCTAGTCTTAGGAGAGCAACCAATCTAGAAGAAACGAGGAAGAAGATTCCGAAACGAGGAAGAAGATTCCGAAACGAGGGTGTTGAGTCACCTTGAGGCAGTTTGATGCCCAATTTAACGTCTCTCTGTTTGTTCCTGCAGCCAAGTTGCTGCCAGACGAATGTTTCTTTTTCTCTGAACTACATCAGCGAGGCTCAGAGAGATATTCTGACGACTGGGCATCCCAGGGTATCCATACACTTCGTAGAGACATGCACCCTGGAAGGGACGTTCCATAATCTGGAAAAAAAAACGGAACGAAGACACTAATGATACCGAACATTTCAAGAATTCAGACCAAACTCGAGAACTGATTACAGTACGACCTTTTTGAATGATCTGCTGTGAGAAGTTCCTTCAGGGGAAAAGGGTGCTGGTTTGAAAAAAAACTACTTTGAATGGGGATCTTGGGGACTGAGTGTTCGTATTGATATAATAGATGAACAATATGTATTCATATGCGTATATATATATAAAAAGACATATATATACACACATATACATATATATATATATATATATATATATATATATATATATATATATAAAGTGTTACTGGAAGGGTTACTGAATTGTTTATTGGCACACTGAAGAGCTGTAATACAACGAAACAGTTGTCTGTTGATAACACGCTTATACATATATATATATATATATATATATATATATATATATATAAGCATATAGATAGATAGATAGATAGATAGATAGATAGATAGATAGATAGATAGATAGGTAGATAGATGGATAGATAGATAGATAGATAGATAGATAAGGAAAAGGATGATATTTATCCGACACAATAGTGAATTTAACAGACAATATGGAAACACAAGTTTGGAAACCGGATCGAATTTATTTCCGTCACAGTTTGCTCTTGTTGACAAATGACAAAATTTGCAGATAAGGTTGGGAGATCGAGGTGGGGATTGATGCAAAGTAAATGTACCTTCTATCCCCGTTATCTTCATAGGTATAAAAAAAAGTGTTTCCATTCGTGTCAAAGTTGAAATCATTTGAGTATAAGTAAAATTGAGAAGAGTTTTGTATGTTGATGTAGTTTAGTCTGGTGACTGACATTGAAAAAAAGTATTTGTGTATAAAGTGCGTGTGAGTGTGTGTTGTTGTAGATGCGTTTTTGAGGGAAAAGGTCTATGTTGTTATATTCCGTTGATAAGAGTGTGGATAATCCAGGATTTTACAAAAGAGGTCGTAGTGTTTTGGGGGGTTTTTTCCTTCGTTCATATTTAGATACGTGTTGGTTTTTAAATTTGTGTTTCTTTTTTCATAATAACTTGTTGGAGCAAAAATTTTTTTGACTTGGTATCTTGCTGTGTCAATGTGTATGTTGGTAATCAGAGATTTTAGAAGAGTGAAGGTAGTGTTTTATTTTCAAGTAACCTGTGGGAGAGGAGAATACGTTCGTGTGGTATTTTGGTGCGTGATTATATTGCATCATTTTCCTCATTTGACATTTGACAACGAAAGTAAACAGTAACACACATATATATATACACACACACATATATATATATATATATATATATATTTACATATACATATATATATATATATATATATATGTATATATATATATATATATATATATATATATATATATATATATATATATATATATATGCACGTATATGAATATATATATGATAAAAATCATAAACATTCATTGAGCAATGCTATGGAAGATCTTTTTCAAATTTTCATTGTATATATGTGTGTACGTGTGAGAGAGAGAGAGACAGAGAAAAGGTGTGCGTGTGCGTGTGTATGTGTGTATGGAAGTATAAATATATACTTCCAACTTACATGCAGACATCCTCTCAGAGTTGAAAAAAACTATGGTTCTATTCACAGGAGTCACGTGACCTGTCAAAAAGTTTAATTTATACAGCATCGGAAGTGTGTGCACAAACAGGAGTGAAGATTTTGGCAGGGGCTCAGCGCGAAATTGTGAAAGCCAAACAAAGAAAGGAAAAAAAAAAAAAGAAATATTCCGGCTGTCAATATTGTCTTTTTTTTTATCGTTTTCAATGCTGCCAAAATTTCATTTCCTAGCATCTGAGATGCTTATGCCCGTCTGAGTCGAAATTACAGTAAAATCAGCTTACAAACACCGTATTCTTTCTTGCTCTCTTCCTTTTTTTTTTCTTATGTATCTATTAAAAACCGTCGAGCACAACCCGTCACCAATACTGTCAATATAATTTTTTTTTCTTCTAGTTTTCAGAAGTGAGTCTCAACTGACTGGCGGGCTGACCAGTTATCTATGTATCAGAGGACGAAAGAAGTAACTTATTCATTGAATACTCCTTTTCTCCAGATTTCTAATTGATCACACCCATACGGCATGCAGCCAAAAGACATTGGTCCCGTGACAGGTCCTCCTGGATGACTATCCAGACCTGTATCTTCATTGTTAATTCCTCGCCGGATCCTGGCATTGCCCGGGGAAAATAGCTGGACATCTAACGATACGGAAGTGAAACATGTTATTTGCACAACGCAATCAAGTGGATAGGTTTGTAAGAACCATAAAATGTCTGTGCGTATCAAGTGTAGCAACTGTCAGATTGCACGATCGAATCACAGCATGGGTGTTACACACTCTTTGGCAGGTTGGCATGCATATATACTTTTTCGTACACAATACAATGGTAGTGAAAAAAAGATGGTTTTACACCGAGAGCTTATTCTCCAATTCTGATCTGCGCTGTTCACTGAATGCCGTATATTGACAGCCTGAGTTTAGTTGTATTCAAAATGTTTAATATTTGTTTAATATACGTATGAAAAAATGTTTGTTTTTAGTTTTGTTTCGCCTATTTTTTTTTTTTTAATTTCTCAGGGGAAACTTTTAGAGCTTTCAACCAATAATTCTCCCATTACGCTATGGAAGAAGACAATTTTCTTAGTTTGGTGTAGGGAAGGTTTTCTATTTGCATAGTAAATATCATGAAGACTCGGGACTTCACTGATCCTCAGTTGTACGAAAGTACGACTTGAAAGTATTTATGTTACTTCTTATGTGAAATTTGTTATTTCGGGGATTATTTCATTTCAATTATATTCAAACTGCACCGTTGATTCAAGCTCCATTAATGCAGCCTGTCCATGCCACAGATAAGCCAGACCCGTTTAGAACTGAGGACTCTTCTAATACTAGCAGTTTGTCTGGACAGTTCCTGATAATGATAACAATGATAGTCATGAAAACACAAAATAGTGATGTCACTGAAAGACGGACACTCAGTATAGGTGAATGCAAGTTCAAATCTCGTCTGAAGCGTGTATTGTTTTTTGTTTTTGTTTTTTTTTTGGATAATTGTGATGTATTGTAATCATAAAATAATGAATATGGAGTTGCGATAAAAAGTAACAGAAATAAGATGGAAGAAATACAAATGAAACAGTAATGATAAAAGAGATTGAAGCTTCGAGAAAAACCAGTTGTCACTTGATAAAAAACACCGGATACTATCGGTGCAACAATGTATAGAGTGTGAATTATTATTATTATTATTATTATTATTATTATTATTGTTTTTATTATTATTATTATTATTATTATTATTATCATTATTATTATTATTATTATTATTATTATTATTACTATTAATATTATTGTTGTTGTTGTTGTTATTATCATTATTATTATTATTATTATTATTATTATTATTATTATTATTACTATTATTATTACTATTTTGGAATCTCACACCAGTTGCCTGGTGGTAACCGCTGGAGTTTGAGTGACAGCAAGTCTCCTCAAGTCTCCAGCCCTCCTCTCCTAGTACTCATACGTCGCAGTAATTCTGCAATTTACAGTTTCACACCGGTTGCCCAGTGGTTATCGCTGAAGGCTGAGTGACAATAAGTCTCCTCAG
Source organism: Thysanoteuthis rhombus (assembly GCA_963457665.1). Taxonomy (NCBI): domain Eukaryota; kingdom Metazoa; phylum Mollusca; class Cephalopoda; order Oegopsida; family Thysanoteuthidae; genus Thysanoteuthis; species Thysanoteuthis major. Next base: position 2,428,260 of record OY735239.1, on the reverse strand, counting down.
GTCTTCAGCTAACGTCTCCTCTCTTTCGCATATCATGACAGAGCTACAATTCGTTGCAGTACTTATATCTCTAGCACCTTCCTCAGTATCCGTGCAGTTCCCAGTAGTGCTGTGGTCTGTACGGTCTCTGTCCTCCCCCTAATCCCGATCTCCTCTAGTCTCTCCCTCAGCGTTTTGGGGACAATTCCCTAGTGCGCCCACTATGACCGGTACTACCCTGGTTTTCATGTTCCACATTTTCCTTAACTCCCTTGCTAGGTCCTGGTATTTCTCCCTTTTTCCACCCTCCTTCTTTTTTACTCTATGGTCTGCAGGTACAGCAACATCTACTATTTGGCAGGCCTTCCTTTTTTGTCTACAATTACTAATTCCGGCCTTCTTGCCTGGATGAGGTGGTCAGTTTGGATGTCAAAGTCCCACAGTAGTTTGTGGTTGTCATTCTCCAAAACTGCCTCTGGCTTGTGCTGATACCACTTTTCCACATGGTTGAATCCCATTTGTTTGCTTAGTTCCCCGTGTATCATCGTTGCTACTTTATCGTGTCTATGCTTATATTCCTTCTGGGCGAGTTGACTACATTCACTAGTTATGTGGTTTACTGTTTCATCTCTTTCACCGCACATGCTGCATTTGCTGTTTGTCTATGTTCTGTCGATTTTTGTTTTTATGTAGTTCGTCCTTATGCTTTTGTTTTGGGCTGCCATGATGAGCGATTCTGTTTCTCTCTTAAGGTTCCCCTTTCGTAACCACGTCCATGATTTCTCGCCTGCTATATCTTGTATCCGTCTTTATACTCGCTGTACAATTTTTTCCCTTCCCATCTTTCTTTTCTTGCTTGCTGTACTGTTCTATTGTTTCTTACTTTATTGTTTGTTGCACTATCTCTCGCGCTCTTTATGATTTCTTCACTATTTGTTCGCACATATCTTTCTAGGACTGTTTTAGCTCTCTGGACACAGTCTTCTATGCTGATGAGCCCCCTGCCACCTTCTTTTCTCTGAACGTATAGTCTATCTGTATCATCTCTAGGGTGTTATGCTTTATGCATCGTCATAAGTTTCCTTGTTTGCCTATCCATTGATTGGAGCTCTTCCTTTGTCCATCCTAGGAATGGTCCTGTATACCTAACTACTGATACAGCCCAGGTGTTCATTCCTTTTATTAGATATTATTATTATTATTATTATTATTATTATTATTATTATTATTATTATCATTATTATTATTATTATTATTATTATTATCATTATTTGCAATCTCACACCAGTTGCCTGGTGGTAACTGCTAGAGTTTGAGCGAGAGCAAGTCTCCTCAAGTCTCCAGCCCTACTCTCCTAGTACTCATAGGTTGCAGTAATACTGCTATTTACAATTTCACAACGGGTGCCCAGGGTTTATTCCTGAAGGCTGAGTGACAATAAGTCTCCTCAGGTCTTCAGCCAGCATCTATTCTCTCTTTCACCTATCATGCCAGTGCTACAATTTGCGTTTCCGCTTTCATTTCTCTTCCTCTGTTGGGTCACTATTAACAGTTAGCGTTGTGGTCCTTATATTTATAGCACTTTCCTCAGTATCCGTGCATCATGATGATGATGATGATGATGATGATGATGATGATGGAAAGAAAGAAAAACAATTAAGGAAAGAAATGAGAAAAAAGAAAGGAGGAAAGAAAAAAGAAACAAAAAAGGGTGGGAAGAAAGAAAGGGAGAATAGGAGGGAGAAAGAACGAGAAAAAGAAAGATACAAGGGAATGAGGAAAGGAGGAAGAAAAAAATGAAGGAAGGAGAAGAGGAAGAAGAATTAAAACATTGATCACAAATGCAAATGGTATCATTGATAATTGTTCTGATAATAAGACGAAGGAAAATGTTATGGTTGCATTAGCATAAAGAACGTATTGACCATCCATCGAAATGTTTTATTTTTCATCGTTGTACATTGACCCTTGACCTTAGAAGCAACGAACACTTGCCAGCCAGCCATAAATTATGAAAGGGCGAAGATAAACTTTCAACCTTTGACATTTGGTAATGCTCTTGATGAAAATTAATGCCTTGATGCATGCAAGTAGAAAACATAATTAGACAAAGGACTGCTTCAAGCTGTTTCATAATTAACGAGCGTACGTTATATGAATATAGTTGTAAATTAATTCAGCCAGGGATCAGGCCTGGCTGAGAAGGGGTTAGGTTGGTCAGTTGGCAAGCAATTACACCCCACGTAAAACCTTACTTCAATGCCAACTGGTCAACCTGACAGATCGGAGTTAAGGAACTAGAACGGTTTACAGAAAAGGTTCTGGTTCTATTCCTTGTGAATATATCATACACAAATAATGGTGAACTTTTTGATCACAGTGTTTCCAGATTTTCAGTTTTTGAATACTCCTGTTATCAGTCATTCTTCCCGTATGTATGTATCATACTTTACAATAAGTGCTTATTTTTTCCAGACATATCTTTAGAATTAGGAGTTCAATACAGTATATTTTGAAATTAAATATATTTATAAAACAAGGTTATCAAAATGAAAAGTGTGGCAGGAAGATGTCCTACCGACTGAACCTAACTGATACATTGCTTACATCTCTACGGAAATTCCTGTTGCGAATACGCAGAAACATATTTTATTTCGATGAATAAATGGATTCATTTATCTTAAAAATACATATGTTGATGATTTGTTTATTTATCTTGTATACCATACAAAAGTTTCAATAATTATCTTCTGTCAGAATAGAAATAGGGTTGGATTTTGTCCATGCAGCAGACAAGCTTACATGTGTGCATGTGTGTGTGTGTGTCTGTGTTGAGCTATCTATCGATATATCTAACATCACTTGAGTAGACATTTCTGAGTCATTCAGTGCTCAATGCAGTTACATATGCGTGGATATATCCGAGCCCGGTTGCTGCATGATAAGTCTCCATTGTTACTCTATTTTGACTGAAGATCATTCCTGCGACTTCCGTATCATATATAATAAATGAAAAAATATAAGAAATATTTTTCCGTATGAATGTATTTATTTAATAGAATTCATTGATATGGGAAAGTTATTTTGGGTCAGTTAGAGAGAGGGCGAGCTACCAATCACTCACTTTTCATTTCGAATCATGATAGGGAAATGATAATTTGATAAATGTATTTATTCATCAGAATGAAATAAGCCCTTCCATATTGCAATCAAAAATTTTGGTCGATTTGTAAGACTGGTCAATTTAGAGATAGGACTACTGATAAGTTGGTTGTAGTTTCAAATTATTCTCCTAATTTTTGTTACGGTGAAAAAACAAAGTCAACTCCTGACTTGGACTAGAGTTTGACAAAATCCTAGTTTGAATTATTGCCCCTTTGTGTTTATTATTCTCAGTGTGTAGGTGTCACATCCCAAAGATTGAGAAATAGAATTAAACATATTCCTTCCTGTGTCCACCAGGGACTGACAAAAAAACAGTCATTTTACATGGATCAGTTCCAAACAGATTCAGCCATCGACAAACATCTTTTGAAAAATCCGAATCATGCAACGACATATAAAGACGAGTATTTCATGGCCTCAAGTTTTTCCAGGTCTTTATTTCAACGGGGATGTCTGAAGACCACTTCACATTAAAAAAAAAACCAGAAACCTGTACTGCAAAAAAAGTGTTTGTTTATGCTCTGAAACTGTTTTGAGTAAACGTCATTTTTAAGCATGATTTGATCTCTGATCATCGTGCACGTAATTTACAGCAGGTGACTCTTTTTCGTGTCTCGCTTGACCATTTCTAACAACATTTTCAAATTCATCCAAACATCCACACAAAGCACAATTATGCTTTTAAATTTATTTATGACGATTTCTTTTGAAGAAGTGTCAGCCAGGGAAAGCTTACAGGATTTATTTCAATGATAGCAACAAAATAAACACATTTAAAACTTCTCCAACTTATTCTAGCTTTTGCTATAAATCTTCTTATTGTGGCTATATTATTATTCTATGAATTGTCTTGCCTTTTTACTCTCTAATTAGTTTGATAACATCAGAGTGAGATAAAATATCACCATTTGGAGACTAATTATCGAACGACATTTATTATTTGCCGAAGGATAACAGTAACTTATTTAAAAGCAAGAAAGGTTAGAAGATTGTAATCTAAAGAAGTTCTTTTTTTTTTCATAAAGTTAACAAGATAGGAATAATTCTTACAGAAAGAGGTCTGGTTATTTACTCAACAGAAACCGTCGCAAGGCTAATTCCTATTGCCAGCATACTGTATTGAGGATGATCAATTAAATCAATAGAGATCATTGAATGAATTATCCCGTCTTTTGTAGAAAAAAAAAGTAATACATTTTTTTTAAAAAAGTCCAAATAGTAAAAAATTTGAAAAAAAAGAAATACAGCATTGAATCAACCGGACACAAACTGGGGCATGATTTTAGCACTAATTGATATTGTAAATTGAATCCATCAGATAGATAGATAGATAGATAGATAGATAGATAGATAGATAGATAGATCCACAGATAGATCCACTTGAATTCTAGTAAAACCTATGTTGGGAGATTTGACTCTTGTTTTGTTTTTGTTTTTTAATTACTGTTATCCATCGGAAACGTAGCAGCTAAAAGTTGAGTCTGAGAACGAAGAATTGTCGCTGATTATTTCTGTTTTCTTGATATTAATGTTTGCCAAAGGTGGAATAGTGTGACTCAAAGTCACAAGTGTGTGGCACCCAATGTCATCTGAATATCATCATGGCTTGGCTTCACGAATGAAGACAAAGGAGTGTTTTGCACATCCGTCGCAAAGCCCTGAACATGGGTAAGGAAAGAAGAAGAAGAAGAAGAAGAAGAAGAAGAAGAAGAAGAAGAAGAAGAAGAAGAAGAAGAAGAAGAAGAAGAAGAAGAAGAAGAAGAAATTAAAGAAAAATAGGAAGAGGGGGAAAGGGAGGAGGAAGTGGAGGAAAACAAGAAAAAAGAACAGGAAGAAGAAAAAAGAAAAAGAAAAGGGGAAAAACGACGAGAAGAATGAGAAAAAAGAAGAACAAGAAGAATAAGAAGGAAACGAACACAAAGGAGAAGAAGAACGAGAAAAAGAAGGAAAAAAGCGGGAGAGGGAGGAGGAGGAGGAAGTAATGAAAAAGAAAAAAAGGGATGAGAAAGAAAATGAAAGGGGATCAATAAAAGAAGGATGACAAGATAAGTGTAAAGAGGGGGAAGAAGTGAAAAAGAAGAAAGTGCAGGCAGCGGCTAAGATGAAAAAGAAAAAGAAGAGAAAGAACAAAAAGACGATGAAGAAACAATGATTACTACAATCATAATTATTCTTTTATTTTTCAACGTTTTGCTGTCTTCTCAAGGGACACCAACGTATTTTGTCTCCTCGCTACAATGAAAACATGACAATAAAACTCAGTTAAATGACACTTCCCTTCCACCAAAATAATAAATAGAGAAAAACAGGTCTGATTAGTCACTCAATAGAAACCGTTTCTTCACCAATGTCTTTCGACTGCATGTCATGTTGTGGATACCCAGTTAGAACATTGGGGAAGAGTGATCAATGAACAATTTAATTCTTTTGCATTTTGTTGAACAGGGCAAACTATTCTGAATTGAGATTTTTAAAAAATCATCCAGGAATAAACCATAGGATCAATTGGCATTAAGTAGAATTGCAAATTGAACGCCCACTAAAAACATATTTGGGTGGGGGTGGGGGTTTAAAAGAGATGTTCTTTCTAGACACAATAAATGTTGAAATATTCAGTCCTAGAGCTCCACTGTGCTTTCCACTTTGGAATGGAGCACCTTGGTGGATTAGGAATTGTGCATAAGTAGATATATCACTTCATTCGGTCCTAGTGTCCCTCCAGTTCTGTGTAGGGTGGGGGTAAAATACCAGCCTCTGGGTCTTAAGCTAAAATGTTGGTATTACATCGCAGTACTAGAAGGAATATTGGATAATTCATAGCCAAATTGAGGAGTTTTAATACAGCAAAACAGCTATCTGCAGATGATTTGATTGTTTTATATATATATATATATATATATATATATATATATATGTGTGTGTGTGTGTGTGTGTGTGTGTGTGTGTGTGTAAGATTTTCCATCTGAAATTATGTAGATAAAAAATGTTAGCACAATATTTGGGCATTGTTGGTCCAAAATCACCATAGAAACACAAAGTTGGACCTTATAAAAAAAAGCGAAAAAAAGTTTTACATGGTGGTTATTGGAATACTAACGCAAATTTTCAAAGTTGTAGCCAGAAAAATGGGACAAAGAACACCTGGAAACACACACACACACACACACACACACACACACACACACACACACACACTCATACGCAGAGAGTCACATAGACGAGCAAAGACAGACCAATCCGTAGCACACTTGGCTGGTTAGTCGTGTGGGCAATTTGTGAGGCTAAGGTGGAAGTAATAGTTCACTCACAGCCGTAAAATGTCAGTCCGTATATCCAAAGTTTAAGATGAGAGTGAAATGAAGTGAAATTTGATAAAATGTGTCTGGTTAGTAAGTCAATAGAAATCATCGCATGACCAATGTCCCTTTGTAACATACCGTGTTGGAGTGATAAAAAAAATTGAGAAAGAGTCACTTCTCTTGCCTTCTGTTAGGTGGTGATCTTTAAAAAAAATCTGGATATAAACTGAGGGACAAATTTAGGATAAACTCACATTTTGAATTGAACTTTTCCTCCAAGGATTGATTAAGGGTGAATTCTCCAGAAAATGTTTTTTTCTGTACATAATAAGTAGTGATTGTTCATATTGTCAGCCACCTAGCTCGATCGATGCGACCGTTGCGTGTGACGTATTCAAGCAAGCCAGTCAACCTGACTGATCAAAAAACTGAAGAAACCTATGTTGACGGTTTTGATGGCAGTTTTGGTTTACAGTTTCTGATAGAGGTTTAATACTTCATATAATAATGAGAATAGAGCATTAAAATTGGCCTTGCAATTTTGAATTGTTTCTTTATCAAAATTTAAACGGCACCAGAGACACTTTGTTTTTCGACGATCAACTTTCTTATTTGTTTGGACAATTCTACAATTTTGTCTTCATTGACGATCAAAATTATTCATTGTTTTTATTGATTTTTTAAAACGTAATTTTTGTCACAACATAATAATTTATTTATTTCATGATTGCCTGCCTGCCTTCCAATACTACTGCATCGGTGGGAGACGTGTTTCATGGTCATTATTTAAACTGAATAATTTTGACTACTAGTTTACCCATGACGGCAGCAATGTAATTTCAGCCGTGATGTACAGGTTTTAAGAGGTCCCAGGGGCCCAATTAACCTGTGGTTCGAAAGAAAATGTAACATTAACTCTTTGGCTATAGTGGTTGACTAGACTAGATTCAAAAATTAGAGACAATTTTTGCAGATCTATTACTTCGCATAGATTTTCTAATATATTTTCTTCCAAACTTTGAGATAAGAATTTTGAGCCATTGTTATATATACATACATATAAATACTAAAAATTAGGGGTCCAATGTAAAAATAGTATAATATGATATAATGCATTATCTAATTTATGATTGGTTCATTTCAGCGAGTGCACAGTACAGTCAACTTAGAATATTAATTTGTTTAGAGTAGAGCTGGAAATATAATAGAAGGCAAAATTGCAACACAAAAACGATTATTTGTCTACCCTCTCTAGGCTTCTTCAGGCGAATGAAACTGCCCAGACAGGGGAGACACATAGACATGTTTTAGAAGCAAATCCCCGATTTTATTTATATATATATATATATATATATATATATATATATATATATATATATATATATATATATATATATATATATATATATATATATATATATTAATAAATAAAATGGGGGATTTGCCTCTAAAACATGTTTATGTGTCTTCTATGTATATATATATATATATATATATATATATATATATATATATATATATATATATATATGCACACAGTCTTTAGGGTAGTGGGACACAAGTTAACCAGTGCTTCAGGTCCTTATTAAATTCAATCCATCCCTGAAAGGCCGTATTCACATAATTGTGCCCCTTCTATTAAATTTTTAAAAAATATCAAAAACATCAACTTGTATTCTTATTTGTTTATTTTCAACCAAAATGAATGCAGATTTTTTACGCTTCCCCGTAAAAAATAATAGTTAACAGATATTAATATTTGATCAGGATTAAATAGTTATCTCTCTTGACAAAAGAAAGACTCAACAGACAGAAAATACATGTAGAAAATTCTTTCATGTATTTTATGGAAATATTACACAATGATCAAAAATATTAATTCTATAAAGCAAATAAAATGAAGGTTCATTTCACTAAAGATCATGAAATTAGCATCTTCATACACCTGGATGCAACAGTTATTGTTAGATTTAGTTGAAAGAAACATGTAAATTAGTAACATTGCGCAAGGAATGATACTTTCATTTTGCTATGTCAGTCAATGAGAGCAATCAACACTAGAGATACGAGTGCATCTAAAAATTGTATCTTGGTGATTACTTCGATAGGGATTGAATTTTGATATTAGCAAATGGGGTTTAGAACGATGTTGACGTAGTACAGTTTTCCCCTCGATTCGAAAGTTGAGCGTACCTAAATATACCTTCCATGAGCGGAAATGACGTAAAGGGAGGAAGAAATTGCTAATATGTTATACAAAAAAATTGTTTGAGTGTTTCCAGACCCATAAAATGGTGTTCATTAGTCGCCAAGAGCTGAAATGATGTGAAGTTCACTTCTTTCTCATCCCCCTTTTTTGCTTTTTATCTTTTCTTCTTTCTCCTTTTCTCTTCTTGTTCGTAGACTGCAACAGCCGAAACGTTGTATGAAAAACAACAAGATGAGGATGGTCCGAATATCAATCGAAATAAAGGAATGAACCGTTTAAATTTTCAGCCCTCAAGTTTTACTGAAGCAGCTTGTATGGGCAATAGATAGATTGATAGATAGATAGATTGATGGACTCATATATAAATAGCCAGCCAGAAAGACACATTAATAACTAAACAAAGCTACTACTACGGATTTATTGACATTTTAGATGGCAGTTTTGCTCCTGGCTTTTTGGATAGGCACGAATCCAAATGTCCCTTTGTAATGTTCAATCGACAGTCATCTTGAGAAAATTCTCTTTTCGGTAGCATGGATATCAATGGATAACATAGAAGGGTATTGTCGAGTCTCGAGGATGAACTGCTTCTCCATAACTACCTTCAACTTTGATTGTCATGACAATAAAATTCTGTTGCACCTTATTTAAAGCTTGACAAGAATTCAGTCATATTGGGAAAAACTTTTTTTCTATAATATAGCAAAATATTCCTTCATATATCATTACTATATTAATTTTAGCTTTCTCAAACGTAAAACCTCTTTATTTTCAAAAATTGGTATGCCAGAATTTTGAAAATGTGCCTTTTAACAGACATGATATCTTGCAGATAGTACATTCGTTTACTGTTAAAATCCACATAATCCAAGGCATATAAATACCAAGTAGCAGGTCTATGGGAAAAATTGATGTATGTGTTTACGGAAACGCTGACGTTTTCGGTCCGGAAACGCCAATTTTATTCAAGGGGATCGGAATAAAAAGTGCCATTAAAGATGGCCGCCGAACAAAGACCGGAAGTAAATCACCGGAAATCCGGTGATTAAGACGCTCTGCACGAATCCATCGCTACAAAAAGGCGCCTGCAATCTTCACGTCCTCAGCCTTGATAATTCTTGCTGGCAAAGTCGTTTTTATGATCAGGTCGAATTGTTTACGGCAGGTCGAAAGCACCCACGCCCCAAGTGGTGCGTAAGTCCATTAGGTAAATGTTAGCTGTACATATTGTAGTTGAGATTGGCAGGCTCAAAGAACTCTGGTTCTGGATCTAGTGATAACGAGAAGGGAGGGAACGCTGGTAGGTTTTTTTTTTAAGGAGAAAAAATAGAAGAAGAAAATGAAGAAGAAGAAGAAGAAGAAGAAGAAGAAGAAGAAGAAGAAGAATTAGAAGAAGAAGAAGAAGAAGAAGAAGAAGAAGAAGAAGAGGAATTAGAAGAAGAAGAAGATGAAGAAGAAGAAGAAGAAGAAGAAGAAGAAGAAGAAGAAGAAGAAGAAGAAGAAGAAGAAGAAGAAGAGAGGGAAAAGATAATGGGAAAAAATTGAAGAAAAAACAGGGGGAAAAGAAGAAGATATAGACGAAAAAAAAGCGATTGATATTCGGACCATCCTCGTCTTGGTTGTTTTTCATACAACGTTTCGGCCGTTGCAGTCTACGAACAAGAAGGTCTACAGCCTTCGTCAGGTATCATCTGGTTGAGTGCAACGGCCAAAACGTTGTATGAAAAACAACCAAGATGAGGATGGTCCGAATATCAATAGAAATAATAATAATACCTCATCTCAAAAATTCCGAGATAGTTCATTCCTTATTTTGACAAGAGAACAGGTTTTCAATGTAATAGTCAATCTACGATATGAGTTAATGCTAAATTGTTCCCTTAGTTTATTTCCAGAAGAATTCATGCTTGTTCTTGTTCTAAGAAAATTTAGACGTTTTCAGTTATACCCACCGAACAGAAGGTGCTGCATAGTTCTTTATAAAAGTAATTAAGTATTTGATATCTGATATATTCATTGGTCATACCTTTTTTCAACACAGCATGCCGCTAAAAGACGCTGGTCATGTGACTGCATCGATTGAGTGACTCACCATATTTGTTTTAAAACAATTTATTCGTTGTTCTGGAGAGTGAATCTTTATTTACAGGATTGGAAATTAACAGTCACAAAGTCACAAAGGTCTTTGCATGGTTATCAATAAAACCAATGTCACATGCAACAAATACGTAGTCACAACGATCAGAATTGGCAGACCTCAAGAAAGTATTCCGATACATCTATGAATCCAGGAAATCCTCCAAAGAAAAAGAAAGACCTCTCGGCAAATTAAGCCCAACCCCAACGAACAAGAAGTCTCCAGTACTTCCTTAAAGAAAGATAGACGACCAATTCGTCCCCCGATCGTCACCAAGCTGAAACATAGAACGTGACCAAAAGTTTAGCTCTCAAACAAAGAACCAAATGCACTAGAAAGGATCACACTTAACGTAATGGAGGAATCACATGGCAACAATTTATGATTGAGAGTCACAGATATCAAAAACAAACATTAAAAAACCTAATGGCAATTAGGCCATGTAGCAAAAATGCCGTTATCACTGCATGGTTTCCAAGAGATCATATGCAAAATCGTGGCCGGCTGAAAAATTAGAGGCTATGATGATTGGACAAGTTTTGAACATCATTTCACCGCAACATTCACAAATCCTTGGGAGAATGACAGGCGTTAAAAATCTATATCTGCTGCTACGAATCATGATAAAGATCCCTGAGGCGTGTCTGAGTAAAAACAAAATATATACTCTCTGTATAACATTCAAACAATCTTCAGAAGTATATTAATTCTTCACAAATGCCTCAACAGAATTAAACATTTATTGGAAAAAAAGGGGGTTTAAAAGTATTAAACTCTTAAATTCATTTTAGTTAAAATAAAAACTTGATCTGCAAGGATCGAGGTTACTACCTTTGCGGTTTTTGGTTATTCAATTTTCATTTTTCTTTAATCCAATTCACAAAGAAGTTCAATTGGTCTTATCCTATTCATTTGAGAGTTCTAAGCTATCCATGAATCTAAGAGTTAAGCTCCACTAAGTGTACTACCATCGGCAACCCTATATAGGCTGTGGTCTATATGAGATATGGTTCATCACAGATGGTGTTACACTGCTGAAAGAATTCACAAACATCTTACCTGATCATTATTTGTCGTGGTTTTATCAAACTGCTCTATGGTATGGTCCTGAAAGAATCACCTGCTAAAATTGAAGTAACTCAAAATCTGGAATCTAAAAAAAGGGACGTGATTAGACAGGTAAAGGCAAAATGGACAAATCATTGTGAAAAAGAAACATACAGAACATAAACGTAGACGAACAACCTAGTAACCGATATACAATGATTAAAACACCCTGTCTAACAAAGTTCAGGCAAAAAATATAGTATTCATTTTTGGTTTATTTGTTATTCACATTCACACAACAAGAAATAGTGAGAAATTATTCACGAATATCGGTAAAAAAATTTCTGTTGTAGATTATTCACAAGTTTTCCAATATTGTGAGATATCCGAGATCTTGCAAGCAACACGTAAATTATCTTTGCGATAACTATCTTTGAGTCTTGGCCTTGTTTTTCATTCGAGAAAAAAAATGTTGTTCATATTTATAAGTAGTACCAAACAAAGGTGGCATATTTTCTAGCGAGGCACACTGTTTTGGTGTAGTATCCTCCAAGAAAAGTTGCATAAAACTTTAATGAAGCTTCATCTTTAGATTTTTATTGGAAAAGTTCATCCCTCTGAAAATCAATTATTTCCATTTGTAGTTCATTTCATTCAATTTCCCCAAACATGAGCATTAAAGGGATTTGCAAAAAAGGTTCAAATCGGCTTCTCTAACCTTGAAGTCATTAAATCTGAAGTGCATGTCTTCTTTGAAGTTCCCTATTTGATCTGTAGAACAAACGAATTCAGACTATATGTGATTGGCTAATGTAGGGAATTAAAAGCGTCACCAGTCCTGAGTTGATTCTCTCAAATCTGAAGTTTTATTTCCAAAGCTTTGAGTACATTCATTGAATTAACTGATTTTTCTTTTGAAATTTTGAATTAAGATAATTTGGACAAGCACTAATATCTACTAGAAATACAAGACAAATCCAGTTATTCTTCGGAAGCAGATTTAACTTTCATATCTATACGTCTACTAAAATTACGTTCGGCGATATTATGTGATTTGGGCATATAACTACGAAATAAGGGAGGTAATTGTGCGTGGATCGGCTCTAAAATTTAATCAGTTTTCCTATTGCCTATTGTTCACTCCCCAACAGAATGGAGAAATTTTGGAGTTATTTGGCCGATAAGAAAAACGATGTAGTTCTGCTATAACTGCTACGCAGAGGAGACAATTGCATCAGGATCCATTCCAAAATTTATTTAGTTACTGGTAGCCAATTGTCCATTCTTCAACCAAAAACGTTCGACAACGCATTCATCAAAGGGGATAACTGGGCGGGAATCCACCCCAAAATCTGATCAATTCTTCTTTAGCTTATTTTCAATCGTTAAACAAAATATCGTTGGGATTTTTTGAGAACTTTCGGACTTATTGTGTGGACAAGCATTGAATTTGATGATATTTTGTGATTCGGCCAACCTCCAACATAATTTCATTCAAAAAATTTCATCGATATTTTTCGAGATTTCTTTGACATCGTGTAGACAGTTTAAGCGTATACATGACTGAAATTGGTGAGAAATAGCAAATATTCTTCAATCAGAGTACAATTCCTGGAATCGATCCCAAATCTTACCATCTTTTTCCTCGCCCATCACCCACCTTTCCACAATCTCATCCAGATTCATTCCGAACCTTTGGAGATATCGTGTAGACAGACTAACAGACGAACGAACATATGAATGAAAGAGGCAGATAGATAAACACACGAAGACAGAGGTGAGGTAAATCAGTGTGGTGCAAATGTCATGGTATTGGGGGGATAAGTTGTAGATTTTCGGTTTTTAGATAAACAATTTTCCCGAGCCATCTTCTCCTCATAACACATTTTATCATATGATGTGCGGTATGATTTTATTGGCCCATCCGTAAGAATGGTCTCTCCAATTTCAAAGCAACTAGGTTGCCAATAGACATTTTGAACAATGTACTCTACCACAATTTTTATTCATTTCTTTTCTAAATGAAATCATCTATCTTTTTTCACTCCCCCTAATTCCTCCTCGTTCTGCAGTAACTCCCTCACTCCATCATCTCTGTCCTCCAATCCTTCCTCTTCGTTCTTTTCCTTAACACTCCTCCTACTCCATCTCCCCATTTCCTCTTTCCCTTCTCCTACTTTTGCACTTCCTCCTCTTCCTCTTCTTCTTCTTCTTCTTCTTCTTCTTCTAATTCTTCTTCTAATTCTTCTTCTTCTACTTCTTCTTATTCTTCTTCTTCTACTTCTTCTAATTCTTCTCCTTCTTCTTCTTCTAATTCTTCTTCTTCTTCTAATTCTTCTTCTAATTCTTCTTCTTCTCCCCTCCTTCTTCTTCTTCTTCTCTTCTTCTCTTCTTCTTCTCTTCTTCTTCTTCTTCTTCTTCTTCTTCTTCTTCTTCTTCTTCTTCTTCTTCTTCTTCTTCTTCTTCTCTTTCTCCTTCTATTAAACTCTCATTTTCTCCTGTTTAACTCTGGTTTCCCTCATCTTTAACATGTCTTACGTTTTGCCTTCATAACTCAATTAGTAATAATTCCATTTTCTTCCGTTCAACCATGCTTTTAAAAAGTAGCTATTAGCGATATTCTGTTTCTATATTGATTACCTCAGATTCCAGGCAAATTTTCTATCATATATATATATATATATATGTATATATATATATATATATATATATATATATATATATATATATATATATATATATATATATATATATATATAAATATATTACTAAATTCTTTCGAGCACTATGGAATTTAGTATCATTAATTCTTCCCTATTTCTTCCCTACACATTTATAAATCAATATACGGTAAGACTTACGGCAAGGGTATCAATAAGTCAAACAGCCATGCAGATATACTACAGAGCGTGTCAGATCTAGATTTCTGTGTACCTCTATTTCGCCGATGATAGTGCGAGTCACAAAATCCGATCTTGACTGGATACCTAACAAGTGCGACACCGAGCCAAACAATATAATATACCTTTATGATTGCTGGGGGTTTTTCGTGCTAACTGTACACTCTTGTAGATTATTGTTGTAGCTGTTAGTTCATAGGACCCATACATTGGAATCCAATATGGCATTCAAACTAACCCATCACCCCCTCCCTCAACTATGTTTTCGTGTTCATTTTCAACCTTTTATGGGGGGGGGGTTCATTACACTAAACACCCTCTTAAATGAGGGGTGAAAATACAACAATATGTTAACAGAACTGCTTTGTTTTTAAATACCCGAAACCATTACATGATAAACAACTGATGACCCCAACCAGAATAATTAGCACAAAAAAAACAATATCTAATTCAGCAGAAAATGAGACAGACATACATGGATAGAATTGGAGACATGGAATGAAATAAACATAATCGTAAAAAAGCAATTTGGACGATTGGGGAATTGATTTTGGGAGACACAAATTTATGCTGTTAAGAGATTTTTCGGTCACTGAGAATGGTGTCTCACTTACGATATAAAAATAGATATAGACTTGGTTCATACACCCAAAAGTATCCAACCATTTTTCTATTCGTTTCTTTTCTCCATACTTTACTCTTTCGTCCACTTATTTTTTTTTCCGGAATCCACACCGAGAGACGCCTATATCGTCATTAAATGTGTCACAAAAAGCAGGGGAAAATGTGAGGTTTTTTCTCAGGCCTGATTCTCATTCTGTATCCAGCCCTTCCCCCTCCAAAAAAATGTGGGGTATGATTTTCCAAACGTAACTTGCTAAAAACCTGTCTAAGCATAAAATTGGTTCGCACAGAAGATTCAATAGAGTTATAAATAATGGTTTCTGCTGTAGGCTATCACATACAAACGTAGTTTTGGTGGATTATAAGAGGATCATCATCATCATCATCATCATCATCATCATCATCATCAGTTTCTTGATGTCCGTTATTGGAAATAAACCTTCCCCGGGATTCACCACGCTTCTCCATCGTGATCGTCGCAGCGCCAGTATTTTCTGAATCTGTCCAGCTCGTTTCTCCATTTGAAACTCTACTGGTCACGGTTGCACATGTAATCTCTTGAGATCCATGTCATAAGTTGTAATGTCCATCAGTTGTCAGCCATTCTTGCAACATGGCCTGCCCATTGCCACTTTAGTTTTTTATGGATTTTACTATGTCTCTGACTCTCTCTCCCCCAGATGTATTGTGTTGTCTTGTGGTCTGCCCATATAAGGTTGAGCATAATTCTTTCATTTGCATGTTGCATGGTTCTCTATTTGCGGGTCTGTCTTTTGATTCGGTTCCATGCCTCAGCTCTATAAGGAATCAGAAAACAAAAATCGGGCTTTTATTTTAGTGTCGGCCTCATTTGATCAGATACACTCCACATAATGTCACGCTGATTCTACAAAATAATTCTCGCCTATGTAGGCTTGAATTTGGTTTGTGATCATCCGTGTTTTAATTCAATTTGTTTTTTCTACCTCCGATTGCAATATGTTTTTTTCGTATCTGAAAAGCCTAAATAGACTCGTAAGATTTTTATGCGTTGAACTAGTAGACATAGAAGTTTATTTTTCCCTTCAAAATTAATGAAAGACAAAGACAGAGTACAAAAATATATATATATATGTGCGTGTGTGTGTGTGTGTGTGTGTGTGATGGTTAACAAGCTAGTCTCCTATGCATTTGCAAGTAATCTCGATCCCTTTGGGGAGCCCAAAAACTAAGGCCCCGTTGCCAAATTTCATTTTACTACATGTTAACATATCCTTTTCTCCTGATTTTATTTTCATCTCCTTTTTTTCTTTTTCATCATGTGACACACAAACACACTCATGCTAACACACTGACAGCCCAAACACAGAGATGTTCCTGCTGACGACTCCCGCTGCTGTTGTTTGGAGATCTGAAACTCGTCCACTACACTCCCTCCCTCAATCATATTAGTGGGAAGGTCCAACTGCCCAACGGTTCCAATCTAATCGAGGTTTTTGATGCATTATACACGAGGAGAGAGAAATCTTTGTAGGTCAAGTAATGTTTGGCATTTGTAAATCGATCATTCTGTTCCATTTCTAAATCTGTTTTCAATAAATGTAGCCTTCCCTCGAATTCCTGTTTCTGCTCTAAATATCAAAATCCATGCAAAGCACTTATGTTCTCTTGCTACTTTGTTAACGTCTTTCAATCTCTTTCCTCGTAAATAATTCTTTCTATCACGTTTTCTCTGACCTATACTTATATACACCAGTGTACAATTTAGTAAACCAGTATCTGATGTGTGATGCATTTATTTTATAAAGAGCTCTATACCTTCAGCATAAAGTCAAATAGAGCTTTAAATTTGATGAAATAATGGATTCACTTTACAAACATAGACACGTACCCAATAACGTCCTGAATTGGGATCCAAATATTTTTTTTCACCTTATTCTGGATATTTTTCTGTGGAAAATGCCAGTGATGTCATGGGATAGAATTTATCCTTACTATATTTTCTCTTCTAAGGGTTATTTTGAAAGTTTGACGCTGCAGTTATTCAATTATTGACTGCGATGGCGATATATATGCATAATCTAATCCCAATGATATTGTTTTTTTTATCTCAAAGAGCGCTGAAAATTTTTTTTAATTTTAGAAAAGCAATTTAAATCAGAAAATATGGTTATCAATAATGGTGTTACAATCAGAATTGATCTAATGCATAATGTAAATAATCTCACCAATGAAATGCATTGGAAATTGAAAGGGATAGTCGGCGGTCAGGATGAAATGTATCACTTACAAAATGTGACAATCATTCGTAACATGTGATTGTCTGTAACCTATTCCACTTTGGAAAGGCATGAAATGTCTGGAAAAACAGCATTAGCATTAGCCTGGAATTATTGTAAGTGTTTCTGACAGAAGAAGACTATTATATGTATAACTAAAACATACAAGTCAGAAATAATAGGGTTATCTATGTATGAATCGACACTAAGGAGCCTAAAACAATCGCAGAAATAAATGAACAAAAGAATTTGCATTCAAGCTCAGTAAATGGTTAGATGTTAAATTATTTCTCATGAATTTAAATGGGAAAATGGGAAATGTATTACACTTTATTTACAATGGAAATGCATTTCAAATCAGCCCAAAAAGTATTATCCGAAGTCAGGATTGAAGGCAGGCGTTTATGGCAGAACAGTGCTATCATATGCATGATACGAGACAATAATGATTATTTAATATATGTTTCCTCTTGAAATTCGGCATGAATATATCCTTCTAGAGCGGAAGACTGGAAAACAGACCGAGGCAATAAGCAAAGGAGGAGGCCATTTTTAACAGCAGGAGTGAAAAATAGAAAAAGTAGGGTAAGACGAGTATAATGGTGGAAAAGGAATGCAGCAGTAATCTAATCCCGAATACTCTACCTCTTCGCGATCAGAAAAGACCGAGGAGACCGAGCGAGGGAGAACTGGATGCATTTACTACAAAAATATCGATATTTTTCTGACCATTGACCTACATACGGGCCGTGCACAAAAGAAAAAGACATAGAGAGTGAAGGAGGAGTGGGAGGAGGATATAGTGGAAGTAAGAGACACTGAGTTTAAAGTACGGGTGTTCCCAGTGTGGGCGTTATCTCTTTTCTTTTTTTGGTGGTAGATTGTACATCGTAAGTTTGATTTATAAACCGGTTGTTAGAATCTCATTTTACCATCTTCCGTTGCGAGATAAGATTTGGTTGAAGACATTCGGATTGGTTTTCAATTTTATCAATGGTTTCCAAATAATGCCAATGTGTGTGAATGTTATTGTTGCTAATATTATCATTGCTACTACAGCAATAACTACTACTACTACTACTACTACTACTAATAATAATAATAATAATAATAATAATGATGATCATAATAATGATAATCACAATAATCTTTTATAAATATATATATATACGTATATATGTATGCATATGTATTCATAAGTATGCATATATATATATGTGTGTGTGTGTGTGTGTGAGAGAGAGAGATAGATATGTGCGAGTGCTTGTCTGAGAGTGTGGGAGTGGGTGAGAGAGGAAGAGTCTTTGTGCGTCTCTGTGCGTGTATGCTTGCAAGATGTTTGTATGTGTAATAATCAGCATTTTAAGGAATGACCATGGAAAATTACTTTCAAGAACACGTGAATTCCACCATTTCTGTCACACATCCTTTGTTTTATTTTCCTCTCCTCCTTCTCTCTCTCTCTCTCTCTCTGTGTATCTATCTATCTATCATTCTCTCTGTATATATGTATGTATATATTTATATATATATATATATATATGTATATATATATATATATATATATATATATATATATATATATATGTGTGTGTGTGTGTGTGTGTATATATATATATATACATATATATACACACAATAATATATATATATATATATATTTGCAGTTCGATTTATAAACCGATGGTTAAAATCTATGTGGAAACACAAAAAGAATGAAAACTGGATTGCATTTATTTCCGTTACATGTTTTGTTATCAAACGTCGAATGGAAAGATTGATAAAAATTTGCAAATAACAAGGACTGTAAAGGAGAGTCGAGATGATGGGATGTTTTCATAGTTATAAATATATTATCTTCACTGGCAAAAAAGGATAAGACGTTTTCACGTCAAAGTTCGAATCATTTATGTACAAAAATTGAAAATGAGAAGGGTATATTTAGATGAATCTAGTGACTGTTATTGAGAGAAAGTGTATGTGTTTATGTAGCATGTGTTAGTTTCGGTGGATGTGTTATGTCTGAAATGGGGAATCGTGCATACATTGGTATAAGCTATCTGAATATGAATGTCGGTGATCTAAGATTTTAGAAAAGTGGAGGTAGTGTAATTTTTTTACTAATTTGAATTTTTTTTTTAGAATGTGTCGGTTTTATATTCTGTTGCTCAAACCTGTTTGGGAGAAAAATGTCTCTGCATTAGTATTTTGCTGTGTGGATTTGTGAATAAGTAATCCAAGATTTTAGAAGATTGTACATCGTGTTATATCTGTATCATGTGTTGAAGAGGAAAATGTGTTTGTATTTTGCAGAGAGAATATATGCACAGGATATCCAAGATTTTATAAGTGTGTAGGTTAGATATGTTGATGAAAAGGTGTGTAAGAAATATTTCTTTTGTTTTTGAATGAATCAGCGTTTATTGGATGGCGTGTATATTTATTTTTTTTTTTTTGTAAAGGGTGCGATTTCAATCTTGATAATTACTTAACAATGAATCATACATACGTAGTGTGCATGTACGTCTCATTCTGTAAAGACAAAGGATGTTTAATTCTGACTATATCACCAGAGACCTCTAAAATGTTTTGTATCCGACGAGCTGAAAACTTGTCCATAAGAGTAACTTGACCACTGACGTCTGAAAGGCATTTCAAGGTCAGGTCGTTCACTTTATTTTGCTGAAAAAAAATCAAGGGCAATTTTTGCATTTTCGACCCACTTGAAGTTTTGCATTCCATACTTTTATAAGCTCTGTCCTAGAATTTTCTACTTAACATTTAAGTATTGATTTTCCTCCAGAGCAATGCCAGGTACCCCAACTAGTGTATAGATGTGTACAGGAAGTAACGTAAAGATGGTAGAAAAAATGTTTTGAGATGTATCAGATACTTTTTGAAATAGTTGTATATATATATATATATATATATATATATATATATATATATATATATATATATATATATATATATATATATATATATGATGATTGTGTCATCAACAGACGGTTGTTCTGTTGTATTAAAACTATTCAATGTGGCTATTGACTCTCCAATATCCCTTCAAGTATTGCTATATTGGGTGTAAACCTTTGTTTCAGACCCAAATGCTCTACCCCCACCCAATGCAGAACTAGACAGAATTAAGCGCTAAGTATATAATTCCCCTTTTACAGGGGTACTCCATTTCGGAGTTGGAAGAGCATTGCATTATATATATATATATATATATATATATATATATATATATATATATATGTGTGTGTGTGTGTGTGTGTACATAATGCTTGTGGTTGTTTGAGTGGGAAGATGAAAGTTTGAGAAAGAAGAAGAAGAAAAAGAAAGCGATGAAGAAGAAAAAGAATGTTTTAGTAAATCAGCTTTTGAAAACTATCCCTAAAATATGTTTTAAGGATCTTAGATTTAGGAAGAGTCGATTTACATGATAATCCATCGTGTTAAAATGATATCTCACTATTTAATGACGTTACAGAAGAATAATTTTTATACTTTTTTTCTTGAAATTTTCTCGAAATCAAAATGTGGCGTAAAGTTTGTTATTTCAGAAAGATTAAGGAATTATTTTAACTAGCAACATTAAATGTGTCAGGCATTCAATAGTAAAATACGTGGAGAGAAACAAGACTAAGACCACAAAAAATAGCTACTAGATGTAATTCACCTACAAAGAATGAAAATCCAAGATGAAATCGATATCAAAGAGACTGGTAGACAGTACCAGGAAAGCTTGGAGGGGCAGTGTCTTCCGTTGATGGCGATACAGGACTCAACCGACCATAATAGCAGTATATATTGCTTCTACAGGGATGCCCTGAAAGGTTCTGTTGATAAACGCGCGTAGTGATGTAGTAGAGTTTCGCTGTAATATTCATCATGTAACTATATTTTACACCATTGGAATATCATTTTTATAAGGCATCAAATTTTTGGATCGAAAGCAATGCAAATACAATGAGGAAACTTTTATTTCTCACTTTCGGGGGGAAAGATTTGGAGTAATTACTTTTCATTTTTAGGGACCCAAACATTTGGTAAATTTGTTTATCGTTTCTCAAGACCAAAACCGAGTTGTTGTTATCTTCACCTTAGGGATCAAAATCGCAGAGTATTTTTCCCTTTCCGGAGACAAAGTCCAATGGATTTTCTTTTAATTTCAAAGATCAACATTCAGGGAAAAATCCTTTTTTTCAATTTTTTGTGTCTGATCCTGGGGGGATTTTTTCCACTTTTAGGTGTCGAAATCTTTGTGTATTTTTTTGTCACTCTTGGAGGTTGAAATCCAAAGGGAATTTCTTTTTACTTTAAGGGTTAAAATCGAAGGGTAATATTTATTTCTCTCTTAGGGGTCAATATCTATGGTAAATTTTTTTCAATTCCGAGGGATAAAATCAATCGAAATTTTTTCTCAATTTTAGGGTACAAAATCAAAGGAACTTTCAGTTTTGCTTACAAGTGTCAACTTTGAAGAAAAACTGTTTTTTCACAGTTAAGATTTAACATTGAACAGATTTTTCTTTAAATATTCAGGTGTCAAAATCGAAAGAAGTATACTTTCTTTCATCTTTAAGAATGTGAATCAAGTGCATTTTATTCGCTTCCAGGGATCAACATTATCTTTAACTTTTAGGAGTTGATATCAAGAGAGAGCTCTTTCACATTTTCACGGTCAAAATCGAGAAAGAATTTCTTTTTTCCATTCTAAGCAGTCAAAATTGAGACGAACGTTATATTCCACTGTTTACAAATCAAAATCGAAAGGAGAGTTATTGGTCAGAATCGAAGGGTAACATTACCCCTTTTTTGAAATCAACATTCCCCCCTTTTTAGATATTAACCCCACTTATTCAACAATACGCCCCATTCAAAAGCCTTTTTGATTCAGTTTTTGCTCTTCTTTTCCAAAATCATTCCTCCTTTTTATAATTACCACCTTTTTAACACGAATCCCCTTTTTGTTAACATTACGCACCTTTTTTAATCTTTTTCATACCTGTCCTTTTTGACTTTCAATTTTTATCGACATCAGCCCTCTCTTCTTTACCTGAGCCCTACTTTTTTTTGACATTAATACCTTCTCTCTCGAATTGAACCCCATTTCATAATGCCCCCTTATTTCCATTCAAATCCAACCCCTTTTTTTATTACCCTGACACACTTTTTACATCAGCCCCTCTTTTCAACAAGAGTCTCTTTTTTTTAAACAGAGAGGAGAAATGGTATCAAATCAATTTTAAAACAAATTATTTAATTAATTCAGATCTGCCTTCCATTCATCTATCTTTTTTAATGTAGCAAGTCCCGCAAATGGCCCAACCAACTAACTAGCCGTGTGGACTATTCACTCTCCTCTCAGAGTGTCTATGTCGATGTATTTATCTGTCCCTCCGTGTGTATGTGTGTGTGTGTGTGAGAGTGTGTTTACGTGCGTGTTTGTGTGTGCGCGTGTGTTTATGTCAAGATATACCTGGTCACAGTTTCGCAGCTACAACTTTTAAAATCCGTCTGAGTACACCTCTACGCACCATAAAATCGTTTGTTTTTTTTTTTTTGTTCATATTCAAATAATGCTTTTGTTGTGATGATGGTACTCTTAGTTCAATTCGGACTGAAATGTGAAAATATATATGTGTGTGTGTGTGCGTATGTAACAATTTTCGATAGAAGGACCATATTCTTCTATTTTGAATAGTTTGGGAGCTCAATAACTAGTTGTGAACGCTCGGGCTACGGTGATTCATTCATACAAAGTGTAGGTATTCATTCAGCAATTATATCACCTTTTTGGTAGGTTTTTAGTCTATTTATGATCAAGTGATGGGAAAAGATTGGAAAGGTCAAGAAAAAGAGTGAAATAAAAAAGTTACGCCAAGTAATCTTGGGAAAATCAAAGAATAAGAATTGTAAAAAACAAAATAATAATTGAAGAAAGGAAAATCAAAATGGCAAAACTATCTATGGTTACAGATTATACAGGTTGAAGACCAATTGCATAGATTATGGTCTGATAAGACGTCTCGTTGGATTATCAGTGAATAAATCTGTTGGATACAATACAGTACAGTAAAAGCTAGAGTTGATAGAAATATAGTACAGTGAGAGGTAAAGTCAAACAAACACTGTACACTAGGAGCTAAAGTTGATGGAAATGCAGTGCAAAAAGTGCCAGATTTGATGAAAATATAGTACGTTGAGATTTTAAGTCGATCAAATACCGTACAGTAAGAGCTACATTTGATAGAAATACAGTACAGTAAAAGCTACAGTCGATCAAAGGCAGTACAGCAACAGCAAAAGTTGATGAAAATACAATACAATGAGAGCCAGAGTTGATAAAATTACAGTACAGTAATAGGTAAAGTCGATCAAACACAGTACATTAAGAACTACATTTGACATAAATACTGTACAGTAAGAGCTAAAATCGATTAAACACAGTACAGCAAGAACTGAAGTTGATAAAAATACAGTAGAGTAAGAAATAGAATAGGACAAACACAGTACAGTAAGAGCTAAAGTTGATGAAAATGCAGTACACTGAACGGCAGAGTTGATAAAATATAGTACAGTAAGAGCTACAATTGATAAAGATACAGTACAGTGAAAGCTAAATTAATGAAAATACAATACAATGAGAACAAGAGCTGATAAAAATACAGTACAGTGAGAGTAAGAGTCGGTCAACCACTGTACAATGAGAGCTACGGCTGATAGAAATAAAGTAAAGAAAGAGCTAGAGTGGTAAAGATACAGTAGCGTGGGAGCTACTGTGGATAGGAATACAGTACAGTAAGAGCTACGGTTGACAAGAATACAGTACAGTGGGGGCTAACGTCAATTAAACACAATACACTATGAGCTAAAATTGATTAAAATGCACTGCAAAAAGAGCCAGAGTTAATGAAAATACTGTACCGTAAGAGCTACAGTTGACAGAAATACCGAACGGTAAGAGCTAGTTTCGATGGAATACAATACAGAAAAAAGCTAAAGCTGATAGAAATGCAGTGCAATAAGAGCTGGAATTGATATAAACATATTAGAATAAGTGCAAGTGTTAATGAATATACAGTACAGTCGGAGCTACATTTGATAGAAATACGGTACAGTGATAGCTAGAGTTGTAAAAAATGCTGTACTGCCAGAGCTGAAACACTCTGGTATTGGCTATATATTATTTACCACACTACATATAACCTCTTTCAGTGAATGAAGTCTGTAAATATTCCTCTATTCATATTTTTCTAGTTGTCTCGGTCCGTTCATATCTATTATCTCAACCTGTTCAAATCTATCTCAGTATATTCATATCCATTTATTCATATCTATCTATCATAATCAATTATCTATGTTCATATATATCTATTTGTCCTGTTGTATATCTATATATCTATGTATCTAGGAACAAAAGACTAGCATAGGGTATGGTTCTTTTCATCTGAAGAGACCCTGCATATACGTATATATATATATATATATATATATATTAGAGAGAGAGAGAGATTCACTCATAAAAAGTAATCAAAACACAATATATACATACGTATATATATGTGTGTGTGTGTGTGTGTGTGTGTGTGTGTTATACAGTAAACAAAAAATGTACACAGTATTGGGCGGCTCTGCGAACGTTCCATAAAAAATGAAGCAAATACAGGAGAACGTCCATAATACAACAAAACGTAATAAATTGACTAAAAACCAATAATAGATAGACAGGTCTGTTTAGTCAGTCAATAAAAACTAGTACGACACCGACGTCTGTTGGCAGTATGCAGAATTGCTGGTGATCAATTAAAAGGATTTGAAAAAAAAAGTGATCAATGAACATCCTTTATCGCGAAAAAATCTGAACTTTCTGGAAACAACCGTGAGTCCTCTACTAAAAAGCTATTTGGTGTATGAAGTTAAAAAAAAACAATTAGAACCTGTTCCCTACACCTCATGGAAAGTAAATTTCTATTCTTATATCTCTATTGATACAGCCTTCAATGCGTGATGCTTAAATAACCAGCCAGCTAGCCAGCGAGACGTACAAGATTAAAAACTGAAGAAACTTGTTAACAGCTCTTGTTGACGGTTTCTGATATATATTTTATACCGATAACAAAAGTGCGCACAGAATCCGGTTACTATTCGATCGTTTTTATAAAAATGAAGCAATTTTCAAGAGAACGTCTACAATACATCAAAATGTAATAAATTGACTAAAAACTAAAAAAAATAAATTAATATAGGTCACGGATTTTTTCGGCTTGTTCATTCAACTCCCTATTCTTTAATTTGCATTATTTACTTACTTTTACTTATTGATTTATTCTTTTTAATAAGAACCATTCCTTTTATTCTCAGCCGCCATCTTTTTTCAAGCTTCTTATACTCAAGTTATAAATTACACACCAAGCCGTAATGGCGGACAACGAGCTAAAACAGCCGTAAATGATATTTTCGAATAGAGAATAAAAAGAAAAAGGTTTTCATTTTTTTTTAATATTTTTCACTGGAGATAAACGAGAGTGTGAATGAGTAAAGAATGAATCTAAAACGAAGTAAAAAAAATCTTAAGAATAAAGAAAAAAATGGAAGCCTAATCTAAAATGGAAAGTTTTTGGAGAGAGAAAGTGATGGGCTTGTTACAAATGAAGACGTATTCTTTTTTTCTTCTTCTCTTCTTTTTGTTTGAATGTTTTTCATCATCAATATTGGTTTTATTTTATTTTTCTTGTTGCTATTGGGCTTTATATATAATTTGACTCGATGATAAATAGATATTTTTGTGTTCATCTACGCGTGTGTTTTATAATTCTATTTTTTGCAATATTACCATCAATACATACATATATATATACATATATACATATATGTTTATATATATATGTGTGTGTGTATGTGTGTGTGTGTGTGTGCATGCATTCGTCTGTCTGTGCATATGTGTGTGAAAGAGAGTGAGTGAGTATCTCCTAACCGTTACTTTTGATATGTGAATGTAATTATATATATATATATATATATATATATATATATACATATATATATATATATATATACATATATATATGTGTGCATGCGTGCGTGAGTATTGGCATATATATGTACATGAATATTGCATATATATATATATACACACACACACGCACACACACACACACATATATATATATATATATATATATGAAAGTATGTATCCCATCACTCGTTTTCCGCATATTCGCATATTAATGAGTTTGAATATATATAAATACATATTTGAATATTCACAGATATCTACGTGTATATGTATAAATAGTTATAAATTATATCTATATAACTTGTATGTATGGATATCTGCACCATTCCTGTCTAGGTTATCACACATTCACGTATTCGTATATATATATATATGTGTGATATATATATATATATATATATATATATATATATATATATATATATATGAAAATGCATACATCCATAAAAATACATAGATTCATACATAAATGTAGATGCCAACATTTAAATGCACGTATCCCATTACACAATTACCTGAAAAAAGACAAGTATATATATATATATATATATATATATATATATATATATATATATATATATATATATATATATATATATATATATATATATATGTGTGTGTGTGTGAACAATCCTATTTCATTCTTATTTTTTTTCATTTTTATATATGTTTATATTTATACATACATCAAAATCATATATGTACATTTTTAAATGAAAAATACTCCTATGTATGTATAGGAGAAGCTGCAATACATACATTTATGTGTGTAAATTAGACTGTCTCACAACATATATATATATGTATATATATATATATAATTGGAATCCTTATCTCTGTTTTGCATACTAACCACATATACACCGAGTGCTGGTCACATATCTCATTATAAGTGATTGAATGCTTTTTGTATCTATTATATATGTACATATATAGGTAAGATAAGCACTGTACTCATATTTTGTAACTTAATTTGTAATTATAAGGAGATATATAAATCACTATAAAAACCTGTTTGAAATTATTCGTGTGCAGATATATATAGGGCGTTACCCGTATGTTCAGGGGGTTCAACCATGAAACAGAAATCACTGACTTGATTCCCATCTTTCCTCGTGAAGTAATTTCCTCGGTGATGTATACAACTATTCCATCAAAAAGTACTGCTCACAAAAGGGATTGATAATGTCCGTACTACATTGTTCATATTCTGGTAAATATTGGGTTGCATTGCATATATCCTTCTATCGATCTACAGAGATATTAACCGAATGTTAGTGGAATTCAACCATGAAAACCCATAAAGTCCATTGTCCCCTTCAACATAATGTCCTCAGGCATGTATAGGACAGTTCCACCGTGTGTACGGCTCACAAAACTGAGTGGAAGTCAGTAATACAATCAATGTAAACCAAATGTGGTACGGAAATGACCCCGTACTTTCCTGAGCAGTACATTTGAATTGTTGTATACACGTATGTATACACAAACACACACACACACACACAAACACATAGACACACACACACACAAATATATATATATATATATATATATATGCAGCAATGTCCTTTCCATTGAGCCGTTGGTTGGAGCAGCTACAATATTGGTTGGAGCAGCTACAATATTGGTCGTAGGTTCGATTCATGCAGTCATCCTATTTTCTTCAATTGTTTATCCTATTTACAAGGTTTTATGTGAGTGATACATTAACAGTGTGTACCAGCAATAAGTTTCTTCACAATAAAACGAAATTCTTTAAATATATATATATATATATATATATATATATATATATATATATATATATATATATATATATATATGTATTGTACGATTCTGGGGTTTCTTGCAATTGATTAATTGCTAATTGCAATATTCATCTGACACGATAAGATGAAAGGCATATGATACTCTATTGTATGAATTTCAATACAATATATAAATATCTGTGTGTGTGTGTGTGTTTATGATGCCTAAAATAGTATGTTTGTTGTGTGGATGTGCAGTTATCAGACAGAAAGTTGATGAAAAAGACAAGTGAAAGGTGGAGAGAAAAAATCTGTTATATCTGGAGAATCTTTATCCTCACGCAGCGTGTTTCCATGCATTTCGATAATTGCAAGCTTCCTTTTCAGAGAAACTAGAAGCGGCACAGACAAAATTATATGCTGTTTTAAATTGAGAGAAAGGATGGAAATATGTTGCTGGTTGTTTAGAATGAGTGGGAGGGATGATGCTTGCCTTCGTGAAGATGAGAGTCAAGTTCGGTCTGAGATAAGAACGGTCTGCGAGAGGAAGGTTCAGATGGTGCTTCTATCTGTGCCTTTGAGTATAAAGTGTACCTAAGTTAAGATGAGACAGTTAGAATAGGGGTCAGGGTTACTTAGCCGGAAAGTTTTGTTTGGCTGGAGAATAGGGGGATTGTCCCTAGCATTTTATGTGGAGGTGTTGACAAACATGGAGCAGGATTGATGTAGGGTGTGTTGTTTTAGAACTTCTTGATTGATGGTGGGTGAGACTTCTTTTTCTTTCTAAAGATGTGGTAAATTATATATATTTATATATATATATATATATATATATATATATATATATATGAATAAATGTATGTATTGCATTTCCAATGAATAGGTAGGCAATGCTTAAATAATTCTAAATCCCTTTTCACAAACACCCCCTTTTTCTGCACAAATATACGTATGCATGTATATATATATATATATATATATATATATATATATATATATGTGTGTGTGTGTGTGTGTGTGTGTGTGCGTGCAGCCGTGTGCGTGCAACATACATATGTAGAGGATATATATGAAACATATATACATGAATTGTACACACACACATATATATATATATATATATATGAAATACATATGTATATGATATATGAAAAAATATATATGGAATATATTATGAATAATTGATATATATATATATATACATATATATATATATATATATGTATATATATATAATATGTTTGACTGCATGAGCGTTAGTGCATGTGTGGAGCATGTATGTACGTGTGTGTGTGTGTATGTTAAGTATAATCTACCCCATTCAGTAATCATTCGTTGGATAAAGAACAGTTAGAATGTAACGTAGATTTAAGCATGATTGTCTTATTATTTTTTTAACGTGATATATTCCGAAGTTATCAGTGAAAAGCAAATATTGTTCATGGAGATTCTTTGTATTTTTTTTTATGGTCCCTAGATCCGCACTTTTTAACGGAACACTTTTCCCTCGATTATAGACGTAGACACAATCTTTTTATTGGCGCGCATTTTTTTTTTTTTCACTATCTCATAATTACAATACGCCCTGAGTCAGCTGTTATAGTTTCAGTGGTATAGAGTGGGACTCTAGAATTGTAGAACATATTTTGAAATCCTTAGCTGGAAAGTGATAGCTGACGGTATTGCAGTATCTCCAAAATAATTTAATTTTATGCAAACGTTATTTCACATTTCAGCTACGGGTTTTACAGTTGAGTTACCATCACTTTTTTTATGTCTGTCGTTTGACATACACGATTCCCAAATTCGCTGTCTTTTGACATAGACCTTCCCAAGATTTGCTATCGTTTGAGGTAGAACATCCCAAAATTTGCTGTCTTTTGACACAGACCTTCCCCAGATTTGCAGTTTTTTGACATAGACATCCCCCAGATTTGCCGTCTTTTGACATAGACCTTCCCAAGAGTTGCTATCGTTTGACATAGACCTTCCCCAGATTTGCCGTCTTTTGACATAAACCTTCCCAAGATTTGCTATCGTTTGACGTAGAACATCCCAAAATTTGCTGTCTTTTGACACAGACCTTCCCCAGATTTGCAGTTTTTTGACATAGACCTTACCAAGAGTTGCTATCGTTTGACATAGACTTTCCCCAGATTTGCTATCTTTTGACATATACCTCCCACAGATTTGCCGTCTTTTGACATAAACCTTCCCAAGATTTGCCGTTTTTTGACATAAACCTTCCCAAGATTTGCCGTCTTTTGACATAAACCTTCCCAAGATTTGCCGTCTTTTGACATAAACCTTCCCCAGATTTCCCACATTTGACGTAGACCTTAACAAGATTTGCTGCTGTTTGACATAGACAATACCAAGATTTGCTCTCGTCTGACGTTGACTCATCCCAGATTTGTAAGACCTTAACAACATTGGCGTTCCGATGCAAGTATCTTTTGAATGGTTTTAAATTGTTCTGACATTTCATTGTTTGCCGGCCAAGATTTCGAAAATGATCTCTAGGGTCGATGTTATCTGTCACGACATCCTGTGGTTATCTGACACTCTTGCAGCATTGACCATCCAATCTCTTTAGAGTTATATAATGGTTTCCATTATATTGCGAATCCTGTTTTCTTCTCTTATTCACAGTACTGTCT
The DNA here is from genome assembly GCA_963457665.1 of Thysanoteuthis rhombus. Classification (NCBI taxonomy): domain Eukaryota; kingdom Metazoa; phylum Mollusca; class Cephalopoda; order Oegopsida; family Thysanoteuthidae; genus Thysanoteuthis; species Thysanoteuthis major. The sequence goes on along the minus strand of OY735239.1, from coordinate 2,397,206 downwards.
TATGACCTCTCCATGTGATGTTTCTCTGAATTTTTTCGATGAGGTTGTATTATTCCGATTATTATTCGGACTATCCTCATCTTGGTTGTTTTTCATACAACGTTTCGGCTTTTAAAGCTACTACTGCTAAGAGGGGAGGGTGGTCAATATACCCCCATCGGTTAAATAAAGGGTTCGGTTCGTAACTTCCCCACACCTACGAGATGATACCTGATGAAGGCCGTAGAGTACAACAGCCGAAACGTTGTATGAAAAACAACCAAGATGAGGATAATCCGAATAATAATCTCCATGTGATGTTGAGCATGGTTTTCAAATGAAGAGAGCAAAAAGCAAAGCCATCCTTCTATTTTTTACTCTACGATTTCTTAGCCTGTCTTTGTTTGTACCATGTACCGTATTTCTTGACTCACTACCCTGTTGAGGCAGTGTCAGAGTTATGTGTCCTTGAGCAATCGTTAGTAGCGCCCACGTTCGGCTACCCAAGCTTGTTGGAGCTTAGATCTGCTTTTGGAACCTGGTATTCACTTATGGACGCCCATCTAGGTTTTGACCAGGTTCGACGTTACTTAACCCCTTCCCTTACCGAAAAGTTTCTCCAAACCAACCCTTTATACTTTGTGCTCAGCAGAGAGGCATTGAGTACCATTTTTCAAGTCTTTGGTATGATGGCCATGTATTGAAGCAATGACCTAACGAACCGGAGGTGAACACTCTACTACTGGGAGACAGTGATCGGTTACTTTTCTATAGAGATGTTCACAAAATCCGATTTCCTGGGTTGCGAATCGCAAGAAGTGAAGATAATTGAATTTCCACTAATGTTGTAATGCCACCACTTCATTGATATCATCTTGTCGACACAGCAGGACCTAAATGAATAATTCCAAGACTTTCTTTCCGCCTTTATAGACAACGCCAAATTCAGTAGCACAACAAATTACCCGTTCAGCTTGAAATCAATCTATCCATTCATAATGATCAACAAACTCAATAAGTCTGGCGTTCTGAGTAAGACCATCTCTTAGAGCTTACACTAGTGGTTAACAATGCGTTGATCTCCGATTGTGACTCAACGGAAAGTTTTCAAAATTTTCGGTTTTAACTTGAGAACTATAATTTAATCAAAATCTTGAAACCAATCCATGTAATCGTAAGTGTAAAGTAAGTTTTGTAAGTTTTGAGTTTTGATTATGGCAAAACTATTGCTTATGGTTTATATTATTGGTGGACAATTTGCTGATCTCAGTTTCTGACTTAACGGAAAATTGAATAAGACCATCGCTTAGAGTTTACATCATTAGCTAACGATGCTTTGTGACCCGACGGAAGGTTTTACACATTTTGGTTCGAACCTGAGAGTTACAATCAATACCAGCCATTCTCACTGAGAAACCCTGGTATATACCATTATGTCTTAACCATTTAACGACATGCACCATCCTGAATTCTCAACTAATGTAACGTCCATATTACTGGAAAAAAGCAATGTAATTATGTATCATGTAACAAAAAAAATTACCTCTCATATGAATTTTAAAATATAACTTCAAGTACACCTCTGAATAGTTACAGACTTTATTTTGTTGACACTATGTACCTTAAGTAGATGAAAATGTTCAAAGAAACAAAAAACATTACATATGAACGAAAGGTAACTTACAAAGTAGTAATTTCTGTACTATGTGAAATTTTGTAACAACAATGTAATTACCTCATTACTTTTATATCTTGCAATGGTAATAAGTTAAACATGGAGCTCTACAGTCAAATCTGCATCAAAATCTACGGTAAAGTCTATCATTGAGAGTAAAAATAACAGTGAAATCTATAGTAAAATCTAATGCAAAACTTACAGTGAAATCTACACTAAAATCTACAGTCGGATCTACAGTAGAACTGATAAAATCTAAAACAAAACGTATTCTGAAATCTACACCAAAATCTAAAGTTAAGTCAGTAGTAAAATCTATGGCAAAATCTACAGCGAAATCGGCAATAAAATCTATAGTAAAATCTACAGCAGAACTTACAGCGAGGAAAAATTATTTATACTATTGTTGATTAATAAGACTACGTTTTGAATAATTGAAAGCTTCCCTCTCTGGACGGTTAAACTAACCACCCTACCACGACTAATATCCAGATTGTTCCTTCATAAGGAGAGCACCTCACGTTCAGAATCACTGATCTATAACAAGAACACTCGACGTGAGAGAGCAGCGAGCTCACAGGCTATCTGTAGAGTAATAAGTTTATCCTCACAGTTAAAAGATTGAATAATCAATTGTTTATACTGTGAATGTGATGAGAAAAGTAGCAAAGACGTTAACAGAATAAAGTGTCGTGAATGATTGATCATGAATGGCAATTATATCATCATCATCATCATCATCATCAGTCTTTTACCGTCTGTCATTGGACATAGACCTTCCCCAGGATCTGACACATTTCTCTATCATGGGTGTCGCAGAGACAGTATTTTCTGAATCTGTTTTGTTCATCTCTCCATCTTGAATTTTGTCGGCCTCGGTTTCGCATGTGATCTCTTGGGATCCGTGTTGTGAGTTGTGATGTCCATCGATTGTCTGTCATTCTCGCAACATGACCAGCCCATTGCGAATTGAGTTTTGTAATGGATTCTACGATGTCTCTGGAACCCTGTTTCCTTTCTGATATATTGTACTGTCTTGTGATCTCTCCATGTGAGGTTGAGCATGATTCTCTCTTGCGCACGCTCCATAGTTTTCAGTTTGCGGTTTTGTCTCTTGGTTAGTTTCTATGTTTCAACTCCATAAGTAACTATTGGGAAGATGTATTCGTTTCATATCCCTCTTTTTAGGATTAATGAGATCTCCTTGTTTTCGAAGGTTGAGCTTACTCTGCCGAAGGCTTGCCATCCTAAAATCATTCTCCGCTCGATTCCTTCCTCTTTTGTAGATTTCATAGAGATTTGTTGTCCTAAGTAGATTTAGTGGTCCGCTTTCCCCAGTTTTGCACCTTTGATTTTGACAGTTATATCCTTATTCTGGATTTGATTGTTGCACATGCTCTAATCTAACTAGAATTGAAGAAAAAAACTGTTTATTTCTTTGTGTTATCGTACTAATTGCGTTTATTCGACAATGGGCAATAGACACGACATTGTAATATCAAGTTTGAACTTATATTGAGTAGTAGTTCCTGAGAAATCTAATGTCTCGCGATTACTTAACAACTAGCCACTACATGGAGTTGACATTCGAAAGATATATTAGTCAGCACAGAAACCGGTGCAGTATCAAGATTGACGTTGTTTGGATCAGTTGTTGCCAAGATATCTAATTGAAAAAATAGATCAGAGTAAAAGATTATGATAGTTGTATAAATTACCTCCCTTTGACTTTCACTCTTCAGAATTACCTAGATTTAGATATAAATCGGCAACACTGAAGAGAATTAACTAAGTTTTGCACGACGAACAAAAATTATCTTTCAGGGCCATTATAGCCAATTGCTCCACGCACAATAAGGTTTGGCCCTTGCAACCGTGCACTTTTAGAACGAAGTGGATCAAATCAAACAATTCCCAATTGTGACGTTCCTCAGAGCCATATTCCTCCATTTTGCAATTTCAAGTTTCCTCAATTATTCTTCTATCATTTAATGTCAACTGGTAATCTTTTCACCATTATAACTTCCGTTGTACGTTCCTTCTCTGATCAGAATGCTTCCACGGGCTGAAATTCCTCCACTAAGAAAATTCTTCCCCTGGGAGCCAAGCGCTCCCCGTTTGAAAATCACTGCTCAGATATAAAACATTGTGTGACCTACAAAAAGCTTTTTCCTCGGGCATTATCCATTACAGATCTTTTGAGGTCGCAGTCATTGTCCGTCCTTTCGACGGACGTGACCGGGGTTGGATAGAATGTATAACGTTTGGAATCAGCGAACAGCAACACTAGTCTTCAGAGGGAACAGAAATCCATTTGTTTGTCTGTCCGTCTGACTGTCTGTCTGTCTCCCTCCCTCTCTCTCTCTCTCTCTCTCTCTCTCTCTCTCTCTCTCTGTAAATATTTGTGTGTGTATGCGTTTGAGCACACGTTTGTGGGTATATTTAAACGATAGCAGCAACGAACAAAAGTCCTAGAAAATCGAAGTTAAATGCTGATCACGTGATAATTAATTCAATAAAAAAAACGCGCAATCGCTGATTTAACATTTATTACATTCAGATGCATGCAATGAAACTCCGAAAGTGAATTATACCAAAGTGAGTAAATCTGTTTAAATACATACAATGTTATTTCATGACAAAACCAAACGATTATTGAAAAATCAAACAAAATTCTAATCATCTATGAGCTTGGCTTCAAGAAGACAACGAACTAACCGTTTGTTGGTTTCGCTGCAATCTGATTGGTTAGGAAGGATGGCTACCTTGATTTTATTTTTGCACTGAATTAATGGTCGTTTAGATACTTCTACGCGTCCACGTCCAGTCTTTTTTCCGTATTAGAGATTGCCAACTACAGCATACTCTACATCGACATATGTTTCTTCAGGTTTTAAGTGGGCCTGGCTGGCTTCTTAGTTATGTATGTGTCGAGCGTTCAGGCCGTGTCAAAGGAAGTCAAGAGTTGAAAAAGTAAACATTTACTCTTTACAATGTATATAAATGTTTTTATAGCCCCATCCAAAAAAAATGTTGTCTTTTTTAGCGGGAATCATTTTACAATGCAATCTTATGATAAGTATGTCCCTTTGTTTTTGCCCGATAGCACTTATGCATGATTTTTTTTTTGTTTTTGTTTCTGTTTTTCAGGGTATTTTTCAACCTTTTTTTTTAGAGATTACGTCCTGGCAAAAGACAAGTGGAGTGATCTTTCCAATGAATACTCCTTTTTCCAGTGCTTTGATTGTAAAACATGAACACGGCATGCTGCCAATAGAAATTGGTCACAAGACGGTTTTGATATCTTTCTAAGGCATTACCTCATAGTCTTGGGTTTGTGTTGCAAATAACCAAACGTAAAAGAGGGAATATGTGACTGGAAGGCAGTATTCCACCTGTTTCCCACGAGATGTGGGTTTGCCATTAAAATCAACAACTTATATCGTGGCCTTCTGCCGAAAATCGTATTTGTGACTGTCTTTTATATTAACTAAGGTCCGATCAATACAGCTCAGGGCCATATCTGGGTTGAGAAGATTGTATTATGTCAAAATCAGGAGGCCCAACTTGCTTTGAAAATCAGCATTCTAAATCCAGTTTTTTGACTGGGCTCGATATGCACTCAGCTAGGTTGAAATGCAGGAAAATGAGCGTCGGAAGATTGTGTTATGCTAAAATTTACATATTCAATACCCGATCAGTCTGCCTGTGAATCCTCAATTTCTGGGCGTAAAGAGTTTTTTTTAACAACAAGTTACCTGGAAGGTTAACTTCGCTGCAAAGCTTTAGGTCCCAGAGTTTTCGAAATCTTAGCCGTGCGGATATTATATTTTATTACTGACCCGTGGTCATCCGTCTTCACAACAATAAAAATCCCCTTATAGCTCGAGATTGCTCAGGAAAAATTAGTGTTTTTGCACATCGAAACTGTATTATAAAAATAAATCATTTTTTTTCAAAAAGCAGCATGTCATCAATATTCTGCCAAATTCTAAGCTCGTAGTCACCAAAAGGTTTTATTGTTCGATCCTAGACAACACGAGAATGAACAGGGGAGTTTATCGATAGTGAAACGATTGTGTTAGGTAAGTCTTCCATATACGGATGGCCAGAGAGTTTTGAAAGTGCCTTTGAAATCTTTGCATTCTATCTTATCTTATAAAGCAGGAGATGCAAGTAGTGTAAGGGTGTGCCATATGAAGAATGGAATTGGCGGACCGAGTTCAAACTCTGTCTAAGACAGTTTGCTTTCACTTAAAGCCAATTCCACTCGAAAGGGTTTGGATCCATCTATCATTGTCCTTAGCTATGAGTGAAAGGCGAGATACACTGGAGAGATAGATTGGCAACCAGTGTAGGATGATAAAGATTTACAAACCAGGGTGTGAATCCTTTCGAAGCGGTTGGATGCCAACTTCGATTTATTTTAGACAGTTCCTGCAGCCAAACTGATGTCAAAAGTATCTTTCACTTATTTGAACTGCATCAATGGGGCTAACAGGGGAATTATTTTGACTGTGCACCTCATGATCTCAATATGTTCCACCCATAATGGCTGGAGAGGTCTTCGATCTAACTTGGGAAACCCTGTCCTCGCCTAGGGCCTCTTGTTACTTCGATCCTGCTCGAACTTGCACATTTCCTATAACTTGCACTTACGCGCAACTATCCCAGCCACGAAATGGTCCTCAATTCGATTATCCAAAGTGCTTACCTTACGTTCCATCTATTTTTAAACCGTAATTTATGGGTGGTTTCTCATTTCGTTCCGTTTTGTTTTGTTAGTATCTAGGCAAGAAGAAATGGCAATCAATAGACAAACAGAACGGCGACAAGGAAGCACTCAGGTATGAAAAAATAGGAGCTGTCATTGTCTCCTTTGAATAATGACGATGAATCGATCTAGTCACAATATTCCGTTAGCCCTTCTATCCTTTGTACTTTGCACCTCCCATACTTCTCCCCTACGTGCTTTGGCTCAGAGGAAATATTTATTTAGTTGTTGGGAAGAGCTGGATGCTGAAATAGATGCTATGCGCCGGAAGGTGTCTCATATCCACCACATTTTTCATCTATTCAGAGATATCGTTTAAAACATCACGATCGTTGACAATACTGAGGATATATATTAGGATATATTTAGCCCAACATAAGGCAAAGTATTGAAAAGATACAGGCTAGGGAAGATTGTGTTGCCCCAATCTTGTCTTTTTCCAGGCTTAAATACTACGGGCATAATAGCTTGGATGACATGGATGAAAATCAAGCGATAGATATAGAGATAAAAAGATTAAAAAGATCATTAGTGTGGAAAATCCAAGGCGAATTTTAAAGCCTAAATTGTACTATGATATGCAAACTGGCCAATTACCTATTGCTCTACGGCGTGGGCTACGAGTAGTTATCGTTATATGCTTTAACACGAATGCAGTTGGAAAGTTAGTGAAATCATATATATATATATATATATATATATATATATATAATGATTAAATAATTGTGTCATCCACAGACTGCTGTTTTGTTGTATTACAGCTCATCAGTGTGGCTATAGACTATCCATTATCCCATCCAGTACTACGAGGTAGGATCAAAGCTGGCATCTTATCTCTGCCCTACGCAGAGATGGACGGTCAGAAAGGATCTAATGGGGAGCTGATGCCAATTTTTAAGTTCATAGACAAAACAATATGGCCAGGATCACTGGAACACACAAATACACACACTTATAGAATATAAAAATGTATACAAAGCCCACGGACCACTCTTGGTACAGGTAATTAGTAATCTCAGGTTCACAAGATATTTATTGAGCCTAGATTTGAAAAGATGGGTATCCAGCTGAAAAGCACTCCCAGGGAAGTTTGTTCCATAAAACAATCATTCTGGGAAAGCTGGGTCGTGTTAAGATACACGATGATACGTTGAGTCAGATATTTTCTTGACCAGTATATTGAACTTACTATTTTCTCGACGCCCAGTGCAACGGATGAAACATAAGAGTTAAACTTGAAGTCCGGCATAAACTCAAGGCGAGGAAGTTTATCAGAGCGAAGTGGTTCACCAATCTGGTTGGAGTATATTGATGGTTGTTACGATCATGATGGAAAGACAGAAGCTTGTTTTTAGTTCTGTTAAAGGACACAAGCCAATTTTCCCCAACTTTGAAAGATAGGTCAGAAGAAAGATCCGATGCCATGTCCCGGTGGTTGAATGAATACTCATAGAGCGTGCTATCTTTGGAAAATAGCTTATGAAATCTTCAAATAGATTTTTTTATAAACATCAGGTAGAGATTTAGCCTAAGAAGAGTATACCAGCAATAATACCATAAATACCATTGGACTGGCCATTAGGAGGACGGAAAGAACCCAATGGTTTTATACAGTCTGTCAGGGATGCCCTTACTGGTGAGCTTGTGGAGCAATCCTTTGTGCCACACATTGTCAAGAGCATTACAGATATTGAAAGCAATATCAGGTGCAACAAAAGTACCCATGAGCGCCCCCTTTCTGATTCTGTGGGTGATAACACTCAGAACGTCAGCGATGGACCTGAATGACTGAAAGCTATACTGGATGTCACTTGGGAAGATTATGTCTTTCAAGATGAATTGAAACATTTCTATTGATGTCGTACTCGAAGACCTCAGCAATGAGGCCCAAAAAGCTGATCGATTGATATTGAGATCAATTCGAAGGTTCACCAGCATCTTTTAAAAATGGACATAGAGCAGACATCCTCCAAGAACCCGTAAAACACTCCTTCTCCTCCTCAAGACAACAGTTGAACAACTTTGCAAAACATTGATGACAACTCTTGGAAAAGGTTTTTGAGAATTACCAGTGGAATATTATCAGGTCCTGAAGCCTTACTTGATTCCAGACTGCGTATGAGACCGGAAACCCCCTCAGCTGATACCCTGGAGTTAGTAAGAGTGTGATGTATAGAACGTGACATGTTGGACGTAATGTTAAGGTGGAGAGTACAAAGAGTTAATTGGTTTATCACAGGTTGCATCTCTAATCCATCAGCTTGTAGGGAGCAATGCCGAGGCAGAACACTTCAGTATGGCATCGAGAGGCCCCACTGGTCTCTGTACTGTCAGGCGGAAAACCCAAACCCAATAATACGTGCTGGCATCTTTACCTGAGAACAAACTAATCTAGGAAGAAAATAAGAGAATAATCACCAATGACAGCTCTCAACTACATTTCCGGACCCTAGAACAGCATTTCACCTCTTCAAATCTGAAACTTCATGGTAAAAAAAAGTAAATGAAGCTGTGGGACATGTTCACCAAGGCTGTATGAATGGCCAGAGAAAACTAAGCTACCCTGAAATGTTAAAAAAATTGCCAATTTTGAGAGGTAAGTCTTATTTTCCATCCCAAAAAGTGCCCATGCACCTTTGTCAGCAAATAGAAACCTGACAGGTGAGTCAGTTTAATCGATCAAAAATCCAGCGACAAGTGGTACATATATTACAGGGAAGCTGGTTCTGACCAGACTTTAGAATAATAATGAGGATGAAATGATCTTAAATCTGCATATTTCATAATTTCAAGGAATGTGTAGTGATTTGCCTAGATCTTTTGATGGAAGTAGTAGTAGCAGAGTGCTTAAATGATCATTTTGATCAAAGATGATGGATATTCTTAGGAATTGATTATCATGGTTATTTGGAATCTTGGTAATGGTGCAGTGCTAAACAAGTTGAAGACTTTTGGAGTTATACAGCAATCTTGCATATATAAGTTTATTTGCTAACTTTTATGTAGACACATACATGCATCCATAATTTCACAAATACACGTTACAATATACACATAAATATACATACACTCACGCATATAGAGTATATAAACACATATGAATATACGTGTATATACAAATACTAAACATCGACCGACATGCATCCATACATCTAGGAACACAAACAGTCATGGTGCATATTTATTGGCCAGTTGGAAGTATAGTATCAGGTGCAGGTATCAAGACAGATTTGGTAAGCAGTGTGTAATCAGGTGTGAGGGGATTGTGGATTTAGAGATTGGTGTTGTCAAGTTTCATAGGCTTTTTGGTTGAGTCTGTTAGGAGAGGCACAGAGAGAGGGAGAGAGAGAGAGAGTTCAATGATTTGCATATCCTCTTGTAGGTCCAGAATTTTATTTGCGTCATGAGATGGATATTACTATTTTTCGATGATAGTAAATCTAGTATCTGTGATGAAATCGTAGCCAAAGGTACAAAAGTGTTATTCTACTAGTAGTAAGCTGGGATGACAGGGTGATTTGATTCTGTGACTATACTTATTGTTTATTGTTGAATTGCCATCCTGATTTACCTATATACTGCAATTTGCTAGAAGTATATTCTAGAATGTAGATGATATTTTTGCTCCTGCAGTTGGAATTATGGTAAGTGCAGGAAATCATATATATATATATATATATATATATATATATATATATATATATATATAAGCCTCTATTTTGAATGCCTGTGAAATCATAGTTTTCAATTTTCTTCTGAAAAAGCCCTATTTGAACTAATTGTCCACATCAGATAAAATATAAGAGAATGAAAAGCTTCTAAAGCTTTCCATTATGTCCCTTTATTCTGAGCTGTTTTTGAAATGGAAAGGGTGAAAGGATTGGCCCATTGGGAGCCTTTCAAACATTCAGCAAGAGTAGTTACTGCCTATTGTCGATAAAAATACAAGGTTCTCAGTTTAAATCCCTCAAAGATGATACATATATATATATATATATATATATATATATATATATATATATAAACAAAATGTAATGTCCCACGTAGACACATCGTAAACCCCCTTCAAAGAAGTTTCTTTCAAAACAATTTAAGTAATGTACCTCCTCCAGAGTCTCCTTAGTATGTGAAGCAAATTTATTTGTAGCATCTTTTTCATAACACGGCAGACAATTAAAAGGACACTTCATACATTCACACACAAATATATATCTATATACATATCTATGATTTCAAGTGGTATGTAAAGAGTAAGGGAAAAACACACTAGTTGGAGACTATTCTATATTTTATAAATTGGATATTTTTCAAAAAAGGTTAAAGTTCCGAGGTATATTTATCATCTTCTACAAAAAAATTTCTTGACCAGTCTCAATGAAATGAAGGTGATGATTATCATCATCATCTTCTTGTCCTTTTCTTTGATCTTAGTTCATGTATATATTCATCAAGTCCTCACCAGAGTTTCAAAGCTAGCCCCCTGGTAAGTTGAAATAGTCTCGGCTTTAAACAGAAAACAATTCATAGCCGGGCTTTTGCACATACAGGCATGCATACTGCACTTTCCAAGATATATATATATATATATATGTATGTATATATATATATATATATATGTATGTATATATATATATATATATATATATATATATATATATATATATATATATATGTATGTATGTATGTATGAATGTATTAAGTGATATATGCTAGGTGTAGTACATACATTCACATTGACAAGAATTCTCCTATAACGTGTGCAGTGAAGTTAAGAGCCATTTTCGGTATTTCATGTATGTTAGATATTCCAGATATGTTCTCAACAAGTTCACTGGTCTCTTTGTGAGTAATTGAAGGGTTCCAAAATAATCTGTATTATTTTGATCCTCGGTTCCCACATTCAACTGAATTCAACAAGATCTTTATATTTTGAGAGTTTCTGAAATCCTTGACAGCAATGATTTCATTCGCTTGAACAGTTATGTTTTTATCTTTGAAAACTTTTCACCACAATATCTTGCCAGTTCACTTTTATAGTTTTATTAGTATATACAGTAGAGTCCTATAATTTGGCCACATCTCTTGCTCCTGCGACTGGTTCAGGCCGGTGTTCATCCTAGTTTTCAGTATTTGGGCCGTTGTGATATTTGCCAATGTTCCAGGGTAGATACAGTCCCATTCCGTCGTGACTCATCTTATATTCATTTGCTGCAAGGACTGAACACCCTGCCACTATTTGGTCAAATATTTTGGTCTTATGATCACATTAAATTACATTTAAGATCAGTAACAATTCTTGATATGTCAGATTGGTAGTTTTGTATTTCTAAGCTCTGGTCAAGTATGAAATTCTCCGTTTGGGTTATCAATCTGAGTTTTGCAACCACTGGTGGGTTTTATCCTGATCTACATCAGCTCAAGTACGACGGGGATATTGACTGTAGAGTGGTTTCTCTTGACAGCGCTCGTGTGGTATTTTCAATCTCTCCCTTTAGACCTTGTTTTTTAATTTTTTGGTTGTTTCCATCTTTGGAAGGTTTTTTTGTCGTACTTATTCGCCTCCTCTGAAATGGAACGCAGTTTATTGCTACTCTTGTGCTTTTTTTAATCATTTCTATCATCCAGTCGTTGACAGGTATTCTAGATGTAGGTTCAAAGAACGGCAATGGTTTTTATTTATGTAAAGTTCTTGTTGAATGAAGCCTTTGCCACCCTCCTTCCTTGGCAAATGGAGTCCATCTACACATGCCTCTGAATGGTGCATCTGATTTGCTGTTTGCAATTTCCTAGTTTTGTGTCTAGTCGTTGGATTTCCGGGAAGTTCCAGCTGATATCAAGACTATTTTGCACACCTGGAACAACTAGTGAGTTGATAGTCTGTATTCTATACTTCGATTTTTAATCCGTTCTTATTATTAGTCTTTTTTTTCTATAGTATTCTTCTCTTAGCTTCCTTTCATGTTATTCCGTTGTATACTGTTACTTCTATGTATACGTAGATTTTTATAGCTTCCTTCTCGGACTGATTCTTTGTTCTTAATGTTTAAGTCTATGATTTTTCTCTTTCAAAAATAGCTTTTTCATACTTATAAAGCCCAAACTCTATCCCGATTACGTCACTCTTGATAGATCTCAATGGGCTTTCCTCCCGAAGAGCTTCAAGTCGTCTGTATAAAAAAGGTACATTATCGTCTTGTTATAGATGTTGTACCAGTATATTGTATTGTCGAGTTAATGAGGGATAGATAAAAAGCTGAACAGAACTGCGCGCGTGTGTGTGGGGGGGGGTCGACATGGATAATTCCACAGTCTATTTATATGTTTTCAAATTATTATTATTATTATTATTATTATTATTATTATTATTATTATTACTATTATTATTATTATTATTATCTCTCCCTTGATATTACCATTGAAACCGATCAGAGAAATATCTTCTGTGAGCTTCCTGCTTATTTTTTACATTTATTTTCTGAGTTATTTTGGAGTTTTCTTTACATCAATATCTTCATTTCGTTTTCTCTCTTATATACGTACAATCCCTTCGACCCTTTCACGATCAAGTATCCAAAGCTCTTCGGGTACACTCTAGAATGATCTAGATTACTGAGCTGCAAGAAGTGGTTTGGACAGAGACTGCTTTCTATAGCAACCTACATCTTAAATTCATATTTTGATAAACACTGGTCAGTTTATGATCAGTCTCATGGGACAGACGAAAATGCATACATCTCCATTTATAACACTTCAAATGACGGCTTTGATATCAGAGGGACTGTTCTTTTCTGCAACTTCTAACAATGTACACTTATAACCGCTGACGATGGAGTTGAACCCTGGAATATGTTTGGATATGTCATAGTTTTAATAAAGATTCCATACACGCTATATACTCCTGTTATAATCACTGGGATAGCACATTCCAACTTTGGAATCGAGCACTCTGGTGATAGGGATCGTGCGTAAGTAAAATATTGCTTAAATTCAGTCTTACTGACCGTCCAGTTCTGCGTTGGACAGAAGCAAAATGTCAGTATCTTGCTCTTGAGCGAAGGTATTGATCCTACCTCGTGGTACTGGATGGGATAATGGATAGTCTATAGCCACACAGACGAGTTGTAATACAAAGAAATAGCCGTCTGTGGATCTCAATAATTTTCAGAAGGAGTATAAGCATAGACACGATAGAGTGTCTGTGGATCTCAATAATTTTCACACATGTACATATATATATATATATATATATACATATGTGTGAAAATTATTGAGATCCACCGACAGCTATATGAGATAGTAAACCACATAACTAATGAATGTAGTCAACTCGCCCAGAAGGAGTATAAGCATAGACACGATAGAGTGTCTGTGGATCTCAATAATTTTCACACATGTACATATATATATATATATATATATATATATATATATATATATATATATATATATATATATATGTACATGTGTGAAAATAATCAATAATTTTCACACATGTACATATATATATATATATATATATATATATATATATATATATATATATATATATATATGTACATGTGTGAAAATTATTGAGATCCACAGACAGCTATTTCACGGAGCTATAGCATTATACAGTGAAAATCTACGGATCAGGACTTCTTAGCTAATAATTTACCGGTGCCAATGTTATTGATCCAGCTTCGGATTTATGAACAGTGCAAGTAGTTTTTTCACCAAATTTCCCATACAATTCAAAGTGAAACTGTTAAAAGTCTTATTATATTTTTTACAGATTATACTGCACTACATAAATGCACTACCCGATATACACACACACACACACACATATATATATATATATATATATATATATATATATATATATATATATGAGAGACAGAGAGAGACAGAGAGGAAGAAATAGGAATAGATAACTAATAAGATACGTATGTATATATATATATATATATATATATATATATATATATATATATATATATATATATATATATATACTGTTCAACAGCTTGTTCACGCTAGAATAATTTTCTGTCCGTATATATGTATATATATATATATATGGCACAACTGGGTGTAAACATAAAATCTGTGATTTATTCCCCTGCTCTTCTGTGCGGAAATATTTGCATAGATTTGCATAAATACTCATTTAAATTCACAGCAATATTCACGGGTGAGAAACACTCACGAGTCCGGAATACGTAACCAGACTTTCTTACATAGATGACTGCAAACAATTTCACATCTGCTCATATATTCTCTACCTAGAAATAGTAGTATCATGGGTGAAGCTGGGGATCTGGGGTCCTGGGGGGGAGGCTTAGTTCCCAGAGGACCCCTCTACTATTTAGTTAGATTTGTTTGTATAATATGGTAGAAATACTGTAAGTGAACTAATTTGAGGGCATAAGTGGCAATTGAAAAATCGCTGACTCTCATTACTACGGCCATGATTAGAATTTTTCAATATACATGAGACTAATCCAGTGGTTTTCAATCTATGTACTATTGCACGATAATGTGCCACAAGTATCACCTAAGAGAGAAGTGTAACTTTTTTCTTGAAGATAACAAACAAGTATTCCGGGCCACTAACTTGTCTGGTATTATGCCTGACCTGCTTCCATTGCAGTTACTAATGTAGTTACTTTGTTATTGGATTATCTGAGATCTGTATATTTTAGCAACAAATGAGCACGTATATTAGCATGCTTATACAAAGATTCCGTGCGTTGATTACTAAAACGTTTTAGTCTAATTTATTTCATATCAACAGTTGGTGTGCTGTGTGAGAGAAATGTACTAATTGGTGTGTCGTCATACGATAGAGTTTGAAAACCATTGGACTAATCTTTTTCAAAAGACAAAAAGCTTCAAAAGAAGTAACCACATTGATATATATATATATATATATATATATATATATATATATATATATATATATATATATATATATCAATGTGGCTACTAATATATATATGTATATATATATATATATATACACTACTCATTTCATTACTAGATTTGTCGGAACATTAATCAGCCATTTTGTATATCTTGAGGAAGAGTTGTTGAGCCTCGATGTGACTCGATTGCAGAGAAGATCGTACAGACATTTTCCTGCGGGTTTATCCAGTCAGTTGATATCATCAGTCTTTTAACATCCGTTGTTTGGAATTGACCTTTTCCAGAATCTGCTACAATTCTCCATAATGGGCGTCGCAGAGCCAGCATTTTCTGAATCTGTCAAGTTCACCTCAACATCTCGTATTTTGTCAGTCTCGGTTTCGCATGTGATCCCTGGGAATCCATGTTGTGTGTCATGATGTCCATTGGTTGTCTCTCATTCTTGCAACATGACCAGTCCATTGCCGTTTGAGTTTTCAAATAGATTCTATGATATCTCGGACCCCCGTTTTCTTCTTGATAATTTGTGCTATCTTGTGATCTCTCCATCTGAGGTTGAGAATGATTTTCTCACGCACACGCAGCATGCTTGTCAGTTAGTGGGTCTGTTTCTTGCTCAAGTTCCACATTTCAGCTCTGTAAGTGACTCTTGGGAGGAGGCATTGTTTATATACTCTTCTATTTAGGATTAATGGGACAGTCTTCTTTTTAAAGGTTGGGCTTGCTCTGCCGAAGGTTTGCCATCTTAAGGTGATTATCCGTTTAATTTCTTCATCTTTTTTTTTGGTTTCTTAGAGATCTGTTGTCGTAGGTAGATGTAGTGGTCTACTTTCCCCAGTTATGCATCTTCAATCTTGACAGTAATGTCCTGATTCTCGAAGGAATTGTTGCACATGATATATGTTTTACTGATGGTCATGTGTCAGCCAACCTTTTGCTCTATTCGTTCATCTAACATCAGTTAAAGGTCGACTAGGTTCTCTGCGAAAAGTCCGATATCGTCTACAAATATGAGGTTGCTGAGATATTTGCCGTCTATTTTAATTCCTTCTTTCTCCCAGTCCAGGTTTTGGAAGATCATCTTGAGGCAGGCTGTGAAGATTTTGGGTGAGCTGGTATTACCTTGTCTTACTCGTTTTCAGAGTTAGATGGGTTCAGAGTCTTCGTGAGACGTTATTCACTGATCTGATGTCAGGGTTGCAAAATGGAACTGTACGGGTAGATAACTCAAGTTTTATGTCTGAAATTGACCCTACAACAGACATTGGAATGATGTGCAAGATTTGCTTGATTTCTGAATCCGGTGCCATTCATGTGTCTTTGTTGGGTAAATCTCATGGAAAATCTTGGATTATCTCCCCTTAAGGTTAACATCCATGGTCTGTGCGTTTTCTGACTGTAGCATTTACAATGACCGAGTCAATACATCAGCATATATGTATCAAGTGCTTTTTGACATCACCCAGATCTTCCCCAATCCCTATGGTACAGGTTTTGCAGTATGGCAACTCCTAGCTATCCCGAAAGCTAGAGGGACTATATTTCAGACCAAAGTGAATGCAGCCCCTAACTGATAGTGATCCCTTATACAACTTCGTTTTGGAAAGTACAAAGGACGTATGGATAAGTATGTGCTGTCCCAGAAGGAGTAATTTGAAGAGGAACAAAGGTCTACTACCACACAAAGTCTATTTTCTTGTTAATATTAAATTACTGGATGCTTTTTAGGTCCCCTAACAAATGTACAAATAGAGAGAGTTAATAAATACCGACACTTAAATATTCATACATCCGTTACCATTTGTAAATTTTACAACTCCACTAAAGATATCAAGTCCGTCCTCTGATACAAGCATATATATATATATATATGTATATATATATATATACACGCACACACACACATATATATAGATATAGATATAGATAAAGATAGATAGAAAGATAGGTATATATATATGTGTGTGTCTCTTTGTGTGGTTTTTATGTGGTGCATTTTAGGTGCTGTAGTACAAAATATTGTTGATATGCACGAATAGAAAATTTTAAATGCATTAAAATACCAGTATTTAAAAAGTACGAAAGATTCTGGCATGATTTAAACGCACGGACCAAGGCACACACACACACACACACACACACACACACACACACACATATATATATATATATATATATATATATATATATATATATATATATATATATATATAAAGAAGTGAATTGGCTAAACAAAGAAGTTTATGTTTCATATATTCCGAAACAAATTGACGGTTAAAGAGACTTTAATGAATACTAATACTGAAATATTCATACACCCGTTACAAATTGTAAATCATACAAAAACACTAAATATATCGAGTCCGGAAAGCATAAACTTGTTTGGGTAGCGAATCTACCTCCCATTGTATTTCCAGCTCTACTTTAAAACAACCCAACTCTCAGAACATACAGTTGAATATATTGAACACTCTTTGAAATAAATCCATCACATATCAGACATTGCTTTATATCATATTATGCTATATTGCAAACCTGATCTGCACAATATATATATATATATATATATATATATATATATATATATATATATATATATATATATATATCAGTGTGGAGAACTGGCAGTGTCGGGCGGGTGTTAAGCATGACATTTGAACAGGCGTGAGAAATTTATGTCTTTATACCAAAATTCCCAATGGTCTTTCGCTAACGTGACAGATCATAAAAATTGAGCCGTACCATCAATACATACACGATTACTCGAACAGCGTGTGTGTATATACGAGTGATAGTTTTGACGCTTACATTAAAGTATCAATTATAGGTAGCTTTTTATGGGAGGAAAAATGCAATAAAATGTGTAATATACAATGATAGTTGGCTACTTACCAACTGAAAAACACTAAAGCCCCAAAGACAATATTTATACATTTATCAGTAATATTTATTGCAAAAGAAAAACCCATTTATAACGACAATGTTTGTGAAAGGTGTTAAGGACAGAATAAAATTGGACTACATATGCCTCTGTTGTGTTTGGGGTCGATGTTTATTTTCATCATCATCATCAGCAGCAGCCTTTTAGCGTCTATCGTTGGACAATCACCTTCCACAAAATTTGCCAGATCACACTATCGTGGGCAACAGATTCAGTACCGTCGGAATATATCTTGCTCGTCACGCCATCGTACTTCCTGTCGGTCGCAATTTGCATATGATCTCTCGGGATCCATGTTGTGAGTCGTGATGTCCATCGGTTGTCTAACATTCTTGCAACATGTCCAACCCATT
The DNA here is from genome assembly GCA_963457665.1 of Thysanoteuthis rhombus. Classification (NCBI taxonomy): domain Eukaryota; kingdom Metazoa; phylum Mollusca; class Cephalopoda; order Oegopsida; family Thysanoteuthidae; genus Thysanoteuthis; species Thysanoteuthis major. The sequence goes on along the minus strand of OY735239.1, from coordinate 2,378,574 downwards.
TTAATCTGAGTTTTCTAAACTGTATCTGTGATAATTTGGACTTCTGTCCTCTCTTTAATGTACTGTGCTGTCTAATGATATCGTCGTGGAGGTTGAGCATGATTCTCTCATGTGCACGTTGTATGGTTCTCAATTTGAGGATTAATCTTTTGGTTCTAAATGAAGATTTTACTTTGAGCGTCTTTCTTTCGGAGTAATGATAATCTGTAGTCCCACAGATGTGAAATATGGTTCATAAACACAGCATCTCAAGGCTCAAAGTAGTCAACCAAAGGCTCCAAACAGTATTGCTGTACAACGTACTGATTGTATATGTGCAATAATATCATACGCTCAGAATGTCGAATATCTTTGGATGTACCGCAATGAGAAATTATGGGGACAGTTTGGCACGTCAGATGCACAGTTTTTCGTAATTTCAAGGCACCCAATATTCTGATAAAGAACTAAATAACGGTTTTGATTATTTGTTTGATTTCTCATCAATATTAATTTTGTACAGTTATAACTTTTTCAAGCGTTATTTGACTTTCTGGAGCCTTTGTATGACTATTTGAAACCATTACACGCTATTTTACACTACCGTATTTTACAACTGTTGAACCAAATATTACCATTACTTTTAATCTACAAGACTTGAACAAACATAAACAGCGGTTATGCCAAGAAAGGTTAGCATCAAATGAGCTGTTTACAAAAGAGAAACTAGAAAAGAGCCTAAAAAGGTTAGTAAAGATTGCTGTTTATGGAAAAAGCCAACACAATCAAGCTATTATAAAAAAGGCTGGAAGCAATGCATATCTATATGCTTATCATATTTATGTCAGTTAAATGGAATCAGATAAGCTAACTCTAACTTCTAGCCATTAGCCCGTTTAGCTATCACCTAGGTCATTTATCGTGTTTTTGTTGTTAGCACTTTTGTGGGTAAGATATAGTGAGTGCACCATTCCATTGCACTTATCGTATGTACATCCACATTGAGCTTGCCTCTGCTATCAGGATTTAAGGTGCAAGTTGGATTCAAAGCAGTTCTAGTTTGTTGATTTGGTCAAAATTCAGTCCGAGTCTAAAGCTAGATTTAGCTTTGTTTCCCTACTGTAACGACAAGAACAATAAAATTCTCCATTTAATTTAGTGGAGTAAACTCACCAATGTATGTTTATGTTCAACCCAAATTGAAATCACAATCAAGAAATTGTCAGGCAGCTCTCTCAGCGTAGCGTCATAAAAACCTACGAACTTATCCTAATATCTAATGATCTTTATGTAAGGTGTAACAAAAACTTGTGTAGGATAAATTGATGTCTCCTCAATTCTTTCCGGCTTTGTATTCCGTGTTAAACTGAATAGGAATCAAGGTATACCTGGAAATCAGTTCCGGCATCTCATGAAGATGAAAGACTTATTCAGGGCTATCGCAGAAACTAGCTCGAAAATCCTATTGTCGAGATGGTTTTCAGCTTGTAATTACAGTACAAAAGTTACAGTGATTATCATGTTAGAATAGAAGTAGGAGTGTAGTTCGACCCTGCAGCAGCCAAGCTTTTTTTTTTTAGCTATAAGTCGGGGCTGCATTTTCGAAACTATCATAGTATATAATATTTCTCAATGTAACCCTTTGGTATATCGACTAATTAACAAAAACTAACGTCATAGTCCAATTCAAAACTCAATAAACATGAATATTGTTCAATATGAGATTACAGACCAATGATATTGATGGTAGCTAATCTTCTGCAAGGGAAATTCTATTGATCATTAAAATCCCTCATATTTCGCTACTGCGCTTCGCTGGTCTTGTAAATGTCGCGGTTCTGTCAAGGGGAATTGAATTGAAGAGGAAATTGCCCAAGGCAAAGAACGCTGAAAGCAATTTGGCGGTAAACATGGTTTGCAAGTGTAATAGCTTAGAGAGGCAGATGTTAATATGGATCATTGGAGATGAATTATGGTAGAAGCGTTATACACGCCTCGTCTAAGGGTTATCTATCACGTGGGAAGAAGAGGAAGAATGCAGTAGGGATTTAAGATGGTTCAGGTGGTTTTAAAAGAATACAATACTTGTTATAAGTATTTGGATGAACAGACATTTTGCGTCAAGACACTTGGTTCTGCATTCTCAGGAAATAAAAACACAATTTTCATTTGCTCTAATACTAATAAAAGTAGTACTTTTATAACCAAAGTGTCATTAGTCTGAAAAAAAGTACTATCAATGATTTTTTGGGGAAAAAACAAACAAAAGATAACATTTGTTATATTGCAGGGGCCAACAAGTATTTCGAGTAGGGAAGAACATCCAAAATAAACTACTAGTTTACCAACTATTCTAAACGGCAATTTGGATTTACCTATACTATCTTTTTGATTGATTCTGTACAGGATTTTAGAAGAATAGAAAAGACTTGTTATTTTCATTTACCTTGTAAAATCAATCGAAAAATATTTCCCAACTATCTATCATTCAGACGAACAAAACATGACAAAATTGATCTTTGGTTATCTGGTGCCAATAAAATGCGATTCTCCTTGTGTATTGTCCAAATTTTTAATTCACAAAAACAAGCGATTAGGAGCAAAATGTCTGCCCAAAAGTTTACAACAAGTACAAGAAATACATATATATGTGTATGTGTATGTGTGTGTGTATGAAAGTTTGCGTGTATGTGAGTGATTAGCGAAAAAAGTATCTGACACACTTCAAAAAGTTTATTTCGACGTCCTTATGTATTTTCAAAATTGACGGAATTTGGACTGAACATATTTTTAATTTAATTATAGTTCAATCTTTGTTTGAATAATTTGTTTGCATCTTGGCACAAAAAGTGATATTTTTGCACTCTCTCATTAAATATATATATATATATATATATATATATATATATATATATATATATATATATATATAAGTCGTCAACAGACAGCTGTTTCGTTGTATTACAACTCTTGAGTGAGGCCGTAGACTATACAACAATCAGTACTATGAGGTAAGATCGATTCCTTCGCTTCAGACCCAGAGGTAGACATTTTAACCCAGCCCTGAGCAGAACTGGATGGTCAGTGGGGCTGAACGAAGCAATGTATATTTACTTACGCATAATCCCCCATCTACCAAAGTGCTCTATTTGGAAGAGCATTCCATATAACAATAATAGATGGCTGTCCGACTTAACAGTGCTCAACCCTAAAGAAGGGAGCATTGATTATAATATATATATATATATATATATATATATATATATACATATATATACATATATATACATATATATATATATATATATATATATGAACGAATGAATGAAAAAAAGGAAGAAAGAAAGAGAGACTGGAAAAACATAATTAAGCAGTTTCTAAGTGTATATATATATATATATATATATATGTGTGTGTGTGTGTGTGTGTGTGTGTGTGTGTGAATGAATGAATGTATGAAAAAAAGAAAGAAAGAAAGAGAGACTTGAAAAACATAATTAAGCAGTTTCTAAGCTCAGTTTACTTTGGAGGCAACAGAAGTGTGACTTTTAAGTAGAATCGAACCCACAAGCGATGACCTTGTCACCCAACAATTGTACCAAATGACAATCGGAGAGTCACAATAAAAACCCACAGAAATAAGAATTATTTGTGCATGATAATCTTCTTCTATACTTATATTTCCGTAAGTATTTGACTATATTTACCTTTTTTCTCACTGATGGTGTATTACAGCCGGATATAATTATTTGACGTACCCCTAAAATGATCAGGATTCGAACGCTAAAGAAATCCGGGATCATTTGTAACGTATCAAGGGGTTTTGGAGGAGTGGTCATTACTATTTCTTTTCATGACTTCGTATTAAGACAACTGTATTTCTTTGAGAGTTATCTAAATGTTTATAATTTTTACGAAACACAAGGATTAAAGGGGTTTCTTTTTACTCTCAAGTCCATTACCTGATTGATAGATGATACTTCTAAAATATGGGAATGTGGAATATATGGATGGAATTTTTATTTCCAGCTCCTTTTTTCAAATTGAAGGGGAATTTTTTTCATCTTCGGGGGTCAAAATTGGAGGAACTTCTTTTCACATTCGAATGACAAAGATGTTTTCTCAATTTTATCAATCAAGATCTGGGAGAGAACTTTTTTTCATTTCGGGTGATCAAGTCGAGGATGCCCAAATTTAGAGGGATTTTTTTACTTCTAAGGGTCAAAATCCAGGGTGTGGATTTTTTTTCACGTTCAGGAGACAAAATTGGAGGGAATTTTTGTTCCCATTTCTAGGAGTCAAAGTCATCAATTAACTCTTTTCATTTTTGGGTCGAAATCGACGGGGTTATTTTCTCACTATTGAGTTTCAAAGGAATTTTTTTTTTGATTTTTAATTAGTAAGGGGTCACTTCAGGTATCAAAATCGAAGGGCATCTGGGTTTGTTGTTTTTTTTACTATTAAATGACAAAAATGGGGATGGGATAATTTTCAAATTCGAGCAGGAACATGTTTTTAGTTCTAAGTGTGGGAAGCAAGGGGGATATTTCTTTCCATCTTAGCTATCTTAAGCAAGTCAGAATGATGTTATCATATATGCAGTAATTTCCCCCCAAACGATGCCAGGTATAATTGCTAGTAAATGATAAGTGACCATTGTTCATCTAAGATAATCGGACAATATTACAACCAATACTATCAGAGTATCTGAATAAATATAATGATAATAAATATATATAATAATCAGGCAATATCTCTCACAAAAACTGACTTGAATTCCTTGTACCGTGATCAACGTCTTTTGGCAGCATACTGTGTTAATAGTGATCAATTATATTAAGAAAAGAAGAGATTAGTGGATGAGCCATTTTTCTCGTCTTTTGTTGGGTGGTGATCACAATTTTTTCCCAAAAAGTAAGCTTTAACGCTGCCGGACACCAACTAAGATACTAATTTAGCATACACCTACGTTGTGGATCGATTCCTCCTCTAAAAACGTATTAGGAGAGATAAACAAATACGTTTTGTAGACAAAATGAAGAGTAAACGTGTAAATTATATGACTCCTAGCTTCATTGGTCAAACCTGTGTGCGCTACACATAGACAAGTATATAGGTGCCAGTTAGACACGTTCAAGATCGATTCTAACTATTTGGGTAGCAGTTTTTGTTGACAGTTTCTAATACGATGAAAAAAAAACACTAGCATAAACTACAATAAAATCATGAAAATATATATTTTTTTCCTTTTTACTTTAGTGTTCTTCGACGTTCATTTCAAGATTGTTCTCCAATTTCTAAAATTTTGAATTTCAGAATTCTAAAAAAATTCACACACTTCTAATTCTTACAAATTCATACAATTGTTGGCCTGCCTTGTGTATTTCTTAGCATAAATTAATAATAATCGAAAATGTGTCATCTAAAAGAAAAATGAGTTTAGACCGTCGTTGATCTTTAGATTTACAGATTAGTTTTAATCATAAATTGGTTTAAAAGATGTTCTACTCTGATCGATCGGAGTTTTAGACTAAATCATTTAGAAAATTTCATGCTGGTAGCAGAAGGAAAACAGTGAATGTAGGAAGATTATTCAATTTGAGATAAGAACACTAAGATCGAAATCGAGGACACAGAACTCGAGAAAGTAGACCACTACATCTACTTAGGGCAACGAATCTCCATGAGACCCTCAAAAGAAGAAGAAATCAAGCGAAGAATCACACTAGGATGGCAAGCCTTTGGCAGAGCTAGCTCAACCTTCAAAAATAATAAGATCCCATTAATCCTAAAGAGAAGGGTGTATAACCAATGCATCCTTCCAATAGTCACTTATGGAGCTGAAACATGGAACTTAACCAAGAAACAGACCCGTAAGCTGAGAACCATGCAACGTGCACATGAAAGAATAATGCTGGGCCTCACATGGAGAGACCACAAAACAGCACAACACATCCGGGAAAAGACAAGAGTTAGAGACATCATAGAATCCATAAAAAATCTCAAATGGCGGTGGGCTGGCCATGTTGCAAGAATGGCTGACAATCGATGGACATCACGACTCACAACATGGATTCCCCGAGACCATATGCGCAACCGAGGCTGGCAAAATATTAGAGATGAACTAGACAAGTTCAGGAAGTACTGGCTCCGTGACGCCCATGATAGAGAAGTGTGGCAAATCCTGGGGAAGGTCTATGTCCAACGACAGACGCTAAAAGACTGATGATGATGATGATGATGATGATGATGATGAGTTTGTAGAACTGGGTGAAATACATTCTGACTCTAGCCAGATCTTGAAACTAAATCAAGTTTGAAATAGCAGTTCTCATGTGATCACTATTGAGTTAAGTTAAACAACGTTGAGCCTGGTCAGTACTTAGTTGGGTGGCAGCTGAGGAATAACAGAAGCCGTGAGCGAGAATAGTGGAGTGAGAGACACCACTTGGGGTGCTTGTCTGTTTCACATTTTGCAAAGTGAGATAAGGGAAAACTGTGATATGTAGCCAGTGATATGTTTTTAGATGATGATCCAGAAGTCCATTAACAAGTACAGTATCGTATTTATACGTGTGTGTACCACTGAAAGGAATACAGCTGATAAGGGTTACTGAAAAGGCGGAGGGAACCTCTGAAAGTTAACCTGCATATTAGGGAGGGCCACTGAAAAGGAATCCGCGGATAGGGAGGCACTCAGAAGAGAACTGTGAATAAGATGGGGGCCATCTGGAAGGTAAACCACGGAAAAGGAGATCCATTTACAGGGAAACTACAGATATGGGGCACCACTTGAAGGGAGAGCATGAATAATATAAATTATACCCCCCCCCCAAAAAAAAATTCAATCTATAATCCCACGCTCGTAAACGCTGGTGACAGAATTTTATATATATATCAATAGAATCGATTTTAAAAAAGAATAAGATATGGTTCTTTGATGATAAAAAAACCCAAAAACCTGATCACTGAACGGGATACAACAGACGTTTCTATTTTTTTACTATATTTTTTTCTATTACAGTGATTGATTTAAAAAACGGAATAAATGACATCAGTCGACAGGGGACGGATGAAGTGAATTATGCAGACGTTGGACTCATCTAAAATCTACCATTGGCTATTGGAAGAAATTTTTAGCAAAGACTATATACCATTTATTGTTAATCATCGAATATTGCGGAGTTGCCAACAATTCAGAGCCACCAGATAATTTTGCTTCGTTTTTTTTTTAATTTGCTTGTTATCAATAAATTCTATTGCAAATTTAATTATTGTTCGGTATTCTTTAAATATGCTCAACAAGAATTATTCATGTAGACATTAATTTTAGCGAGACTTTTTGGAAAAAGTCGATTTTATCGAGGGTTGCCAATAATTTTGCGCATGAGTGTATATATAATTATGCACAGCCTAATTTACATACCTATTCTCTTCCATCAATTTTACTTTTTCTTGGGAAACTTTGTGCATAATAAGATGTACACACACACGCACATACGCATATGTGTATGTGTGTTTTTGCGTGTGATTATAAATTGCATTATATTATATTGAAACAATATCCCTTTATAACACTGTGAATGTATCATCTGGCCTATACTACTTTCAAAGAATAAACGATCAAATAAAATGGGGCTGCAGCAAGATTTGAATCAGTAACAAATACGGTAGCCACCCCACCTTGGCATTGCTCTTACCATTGAGCTAAACAGCTGCCAGTAATGCAAAGGTTCAAATAACTGTTTCAACTCCAAATTCTAATTCATGTTTATTCATGGTCAATATCTGCTCCATTAGTTCCTTTCAATATTTTTCTGTAATTGTTTAATCTTTGTTCATTGTCGAGGCCAAATGATACATTCACTGTGTAATAACAAGAGATCGTTTCAATATATCGTATATATATAAATATAAGAATGAATAAATGAGTCATACATAGAGAGCTGTTTTGTTGTATCACAACAGCTGTTTTGTTGTATTACAACTCTTTAGTATGGCGATAGACAATCCATTATCTTATCCAGTACCGCGAGGTAGGATCGAAACCTTCGCTTCAGAACCAGTGCGTGGCATTTTACCTCTGACTTACCCAGAACTAAACAGTCGGTACACTTAAACGATATATATACTCACGAGCTATTCCCTGTCCACCAGAGTGCTTTATTCCAGAGTTGGAAAAGCAATGCTTATTGCTCATAATAGACGAATTAACATACTTGAGTAAATGCTCGACTCTGGATACACACACACACACACACACACACACATATACACATATATATATACATATTATGTATATATATATATATATACATATATATATATATATACATATATATATATATATATATATATATATATATATATATATATATATATGCCTGTATACATATAAAGTAAGAGTGAGCCTGATACAATTCAAAAAGTCTGTTTTTACATCCTTATACACCTTTCAAAATTTATAGAATTTAAACGAAATATACTGATTTTGTACATGAACACACACACACACACATACACACACACACACACACACATATATATATATATACATATTTATACGTATGTATGTATATACATATATATACATATTTATACGTATGTATGTATATACATATGCCTGTGTACGTATAAAGTAAGCATGTGTCTGACACAATTCAAAAAGTCTATTCTTACATCCTCACACACCTTTGAAACTTTGCTGAAATTAAACCAAACATAATTATTTTTGTACATAAATTTTAAATATTAAATAAAGTTTCGATACTTTTGTGTTTTGGGGTTATTTTTCAGTCCAATTTGTGTTAATTCTGAATCTGTATAAGGATGGCAAATTAAACTTTTTGAAATGCTTCGGATTCTTTTTTGCACTCACTGTATACAACGATTGGCCGCAGACCAGGAAGAACAACGATTCAAACAATATTCAGTTTATATTGATTTATGCCCACATATTATTTGCAATACTAATTGCCGAATATCGATCTGATATAAATTGACACGCAATTTACATATCAATCGATTGCCACTGGTAAAACTCAGACAAATTATCAATTTGGGTTCACTCAAGTACACGCGACCAAATAACCACTCCAAACACAATTGGCCCAATTTAAAACTGCCCGCATACAGATCACCGGGGCCAAGTGGTAAAGTGCTTGCCCCCGGTAGTTCATGGTTCAATCCACTGCCAAATCATACCAACAACTTAAAAAGTGGTTCTCAATGCCGTTCTGACGAGCACTCACTACGGAGATTAGAATTGAGGGACATGTGAGACTGAAGATCAAGTCACGTCTGATGCACTAGTTCACGCGAGATCATCGAAGTTACTAAAATTTGCCCAAGTACACCAAACCCTGTGACAGGCTCATGCATGCAAGCATTCACACCAATACGAGCACACATGTGCATGCAAACTCAGACGAACCTATTTTGTCACATATATAATACATACATGTAGGTAGATATTCTTTTTTTTTTAAGCTGGCATCCCTGCTCTCAGATACAGATATTAGTCATGCTTACCCCCATCTACACAGGCCCTACCAAGCACACATATATATCTATCTATCTATCTATCTATCTATATATTCATATATATATATATATATATATATATATATATATATATATATATATATATATATAAAGTTGGTTGTGTGTGTGCGTGCACATAAATCAAAGCAAACATTAATGTACAAATGCTTCTAGGATTCGAACGTCCAATATGTTGGTATCATGTCTACTAGACAACGGACTGCTCCAGAACGCTTCAGATAACTTTGACCTCTTGTCAGCTGCTGAGGAAGTAGTATTAGTAATAATATCATATACAATCTACATCAAACATTTCACAGACGAATTTGATTTGAGCTTAGCAAATGTGAGTGATAATTTTATGAGCAACTATCTCATATTTAAATTGATCTGCCTTAAATGGACTTTAAGAAAAAGTAAGGGTCAAGATTCCATTTTCAAGTTCTGATACCAGTTTTTTTTTTCATGAAAAGGTATTTTTTATGCGAAGTTCGATTTAATTTGTTTGCATCTAAATTTCATATCATCTAAAAATTTTGAATTTTTTAGAACAATTACTTTGAAAATGAGAGCAAGTAAAATTTCTCTGAAGTTGGGCCTCGGTTTACAAGGTACAAAAAATGCAAAATTGAACACCTAATTTGAGATTTATTTTATGTCAAAGGGTGATTGATTTACAATGCAAATATTATGCTGAATTGGGGACTTGATCACACCTTAGAGTAATGGTCTATCTAAAAGCCTATCATTCCTCTACTCAGTTCAGTATTCACCGGACACGATTCATCTGTGGCCTTGTCTGCTGAGAAAATTTACTAAGATATCTTGCAACAGGCCGGAGTGCAGGGAAAACTTGACTCAGGCCTTCTACGTGTGCAGCTTCAACTGAAATTCGAACATTTCATCGATACAATTTTCTTTTGCAAAGACGATACTCATTTAAACACTCATATAACACTCATATTCACACGCACATACAATTATACACACCCTGAGTACTCCCCATGAAAATATACATAGGTATACAGGTTTCTCCACAATCAAAATACGAGCTTTCATATAAAAGCCGTTTGTGAACTGAAATGGCGTGAAGCGAAGAAGTGACTAACCATTAAAGTATATTGGAAAATTTTGAGCTTGCCCCAAACCAAAATATCGTTATAATGTTATTTTCTTGCCAAATTCTCGGATATCATGGTAGTGTGACGTACGAAACTGGGGTATAGGAGAGGAAAAGGGTGTGCACTGCTTCTATAATAGCTTGTTACAAAACAAACTGTTTTCGCTTTTAGCTTTTTCGAAAGAGCAAAAAGGTAGAACTTGGAAAAGAGATGACTACCTGTATTTGCATTTGGGTGATTCTATTTAAGAAAAACAAAAGAACTGTTTCAGTGGGAGAATCCAGTTCGAAAATATGGGTAAAATTTACTTTCATCAGCATACTTTTCACTTTTAAGTGGAAAAATCCATAATCCCCGACATAAACCCAAAAAAATCAAAATATCACATGGCCATGCAAATTGGTCACCCAATGAAGAACGTACTCACTGAGTAGTTGTAATAGTCATGCTAGATTAAAGTAATGTAACGTATTTATAATATATATATATATATATATATATATATATGTGTGTGTGTGTAAGCATACATATGTATGGATATGTGGATATATACATAGATACGTATAAATATATATATATATATATATATATGTATACATATGAATATATACATATATATATATATATATATATATAAATAGATATATATATGAACATACATATATATATATATATATATATATATATATATATATATATATATATGAATAAACATATACATATATATATATAATCAAATTATATGATGACCTATAGTTAGGAAGTAGGTAATCAACAATTTATCGAAGCTCTCTTCGCATAGTAAAGATAAAGAGAACGGGTCAATGACCCGGATTTTCTTTGTGCACTGAATACAAAAAAAGGGGGACTGAAATCATTCAGTACGTAAATTATATTCTATGCTTTGGGCAAATCAGAGACGGATGAATGAACGTGATGCCGCTGGTCAAATCAATACGGCCTCATTGAATGGTGATATCCGACCGCTCCATCAATTAAATCGACGTTTGCTAAGAACTTCAAGAAACTTGAGAAATATAGGCAAGGTCATCGTACATTGCCCGAGATTGTCTAATTGTGAATTTTTATTCTTGCGTACGGATATTTATACCAATCAGCGTGACCAAGTGGTGGAGAATTCAAGCCAAAGATTTTAGAAAATGGTACTCAATGCCTTATGCAGAAGAAACGCTCAGAATAAAGAATAGGACTGAGAAATCCTGGAGAGGGATGGGATCCACCCTGTTATCTCCCCCCCCCCCAAGACAAAGATGTACCCAAACTACCCGTTACTATGAACTGAGAACGGTATACAGTTACAAAAATATGGACTATCGAGTTTATTTAGCTTCATCAAGCACTACACCGCAATAGTTCGGATAACAGAGGTCAAAGGCATTGCACAACTGCGACAATCAATGAAAGTAGCTTGTTAACCATCACCCTTCCGAATCTTCCCTAAAAGTTTCAGATGTAGATGTTGACTAGACAATATGAGGTTTCCTCACGCAAAAGGGAAGTGAGTGCGATCCCTACCGAGAACTTATTTTTCATATATTATTTTCGCTGTTGACCAGTTACCCAAAACAAAATGTGAGCCGAAATAGCGTAAAGCAAACATACAACCACGACTTATTTATACGGGAACATTTCTTGAGGATTCCTAGACTCAAACAGTTGTGACAATGGTGTGTTACGCTGAGTTGTTTGTAGTTTTTATGATTGAAAGTATAGGAGATTAGGGCGTATGAAAGAAATCGGGAGAGTACTTTCCGTCTCTAAAACAGTTCGCTGCAGAATGAACACTGAACGTCATTTTCTCTTCTCGTCTTTATTTGTGAAAGATAAAAAGTGGTGTAACTATGTCAGCAAATTAGAGAGGAAATCCTACTCGCATTCACAATGCTATTGAAAACATTCAACAATATCTAGATTAACATGAACAATCTTATTATCTATTCCGAGTGATTACTATATACGATTTAAACCCTAACCAATCCAACTCATATTGGAACAAAAGTTGATGAATTCCAGTCGTATATATGAGTCGTTTATATTTTATTTAAAAAACTTCTTTGCATGTCCAGTAAGCGAGTCAGATTTGGTTGGGTGAGACTTGGTAATATGTAAAAATCGATTGAAATCAGTTCTTCATTATTGGAGTTCGAACAGACGCACTCCTCATATTATTGTGAAGGATGGTGCCAAAGGAGAAACCATATGTCGATTTCTCAAACACAAACTGCCTATTTGGAGCATACAGAGACTATCTAAACACTAGTTGAAGGCATAAGTCAAAAAAAGATGTATAAATTTCCTATGAACATATTGTAAACAAGCGTAGAATTGAAACCATGGTTCACTTCTTGGATCGCAATCCTAAATGAATGTCAAATGCGACGAATCTGTCTATAAAATCCGTCAGAATGACCTACAAGAGCATTCAGTCGAACTGATTCGTCTTCTAAATCTGTCAGATAAATTTATTTATCTTACCTATTTGATCAATTCGACAGGCGATGTGACATATTGACTGAATCCGTTGGAAATTGACCTGTCACTGAAAACGTATTTGAGGAGATTCTCTAAACATACTATGGAGCAAACGTTTCGATTTTCAGCCTCCTAGCTCCATTGGTGCGTCCTCTGCGCACGAAACATACATACATACATACATACATACATACATACATACGTACATAAATCACCTGTAAACTAGCCAACCAGACAAATCTAAAAACTAAAGAAACTGATTTGATGACAGTTTTTGTTGAGAGGTTATAATAGAAAGAGTAGGAGGAAACAAGAGAGGGTGAGAATGTTCGGATATGTCAGCCTGTCAGCCGTTTAGTCAGTGGCGGTCATTGGTACTGGAGATGTTTGCACACCCAAAAAGAAAATTGGAGTGCATTGAATCGTTTATGATTAATCAATACATATAGAGAAAAAAGTATATATATATATATATATATATATATATATATATATATATATATATATATATATATATATATATACGTAAATTTAAAGTGAATACATACATTTTAAGTGTATGTATATAAATATACAGAGAGAAATTCAAAGTATATTTATAAACGTATATATATATATATATATGTATATATATATATATATATATATATATATATATATATATATATATATATATATGCGTGAATTTAAAGTGAATACATATATTTTAAGTAAATGTTTATATAGAGAGAGAAATTTAAAGTATATATATATATATATATATATACATATATATATATATATATATATATATGTGTGTGTGTGCGTGTATATATACATATATATATATATATATATATATATATATATATATATATATATATATATTTATATATATGCATATGTAAAGAGGACAAGTAATATCAATGCTTCAATATAATTTGTACATCCATTATTGAGCAAAAAGCTTCGTAAACTTAATGGAAACGCTACCGATATTTCTATTAACATTGTTTCTTTGAATATAAAACAGTTGATTCCTCTGGCAAAATGAAAAAAGAAAAGAAGTATTTTCCGCTACAATAAACAAAACTATAAAATTAAAACTCATTGTTATTACGACGAATAATAGAAATCTAGCAGGGCACTTTACTCAACTCTGCAGTCTTCTATATTTTCTTTTGTTAAAACAAAAGCCGCCTCTTCCATTCGAATAATTTGGACTACAATTAGAAAACGTCAACAAAAACTGTCAACATCAACATAGGTTTCTTCAGCTTTTGGGTTGGTCTGACTGGCTATGTACAGATTGCAAGAATGGAGCTAGACGGCAGGAAAACGTGAACATTTCCCACTTATCGCTTGTAAAAACGATTATTGGCGTTTGTTTTTTAGATTTATCCCCAAAATAAGTTTTCGGGTGATTTCAATTTAATTTGTAAGTTTATGCTAAATTGGGTCCTTACTTTGTGACTGACAGCGCTTCTTTCTATTTTATTTTTTTTATTTGGATCCATGAGTGATCACTGCCCAACAATGGGCGATAAATGTAACTCATTCATTGATCAGCCCTTTTTCAAATGTTCTAATTGATCACCCCCAATACGGTTTGCTGCGAAAAGTAGTTTGTTCCATGATGGTTTCTATTGAGTGACTACCTAGACCTTTTACATCTTTTGTTCAAACAAAAGCCACCATTCCCATTCTATTAATTCCTGATTACTCTTTATTTCCATGGTAATTACTTCTGCCAACGAAGTTGGAAGATGAATGTGTACCCATTTGTGTATCCGTCAGTCTATCACTTTATCCACACACTCTTTAATATTTTCGATTAATTTCAATTCTTCATGGTAGCTCAAGGGCTATGAAAAGATTGAATAAATTAGGGGACGGATCCAGGATATTACCAGGATAGTTACCCCCTGCATTGTGGCTGTATATGCATTTATTTCATACAACTTTATTGCCGATGGCGTTGGTATGCAATCTCTGAGTCTTTTTTAGTTCTTAGTTGTTTCAATCACAACGTAACTTGGGCCATCACTCTACGGCAGCGAACAAATAGCTCAGATGCAAAAATACAGAGTATGCTTTACCAATGACTCAAGAATAGATGATGAAATAAAATCAGTATTTGTCAGCAAATTAAAATGATTCTCGAAAATTTCTCCAATGGACAATCATTCATGTGTGTAGACGATTCTACCTGGGATAACGAATCTCTGTGGAACCAACAAAGGAGTATGCAACCAATGCATTCTCCTGATAGTCACCCATGGAGCTGAAACATAGATCCTAAGCAAGAGACAGACCTGCAAACTGAGAATCATGCTCAACCTCACACGGACAGATCACAAGATAGCACAGTATACAAGGAAGAAAACAGGAGTCTGAGACATCACAGAAAGTATTTAAAAACTCAGATGGTAATTTGCAGGCCATGTTGCAAGAATGATACACAACCGATGGACATCACGACTCACAACATGGATCCCCAGAGATCACATGCGAAACTAAGGCCGACAGAATACAACAAGGAGAGATGAACTGGACAAATTTAGAAAATACTGACTCAGCGACGCCCACGATAGAGAATTGTCGCGAATTATGTGGAACATCTATGTCCATCTATAGACATTAAAAAACTGATGATGATAATGATGATGATGATGATGATGGAATTAGTGTTGTTACACTGGCTATGGCCCCAGTCGTCCTCGCCATGGAATTACATATCACAATATTGCGTCCTTAGTCCGGTTGCGATGTGTAAAATATAGTCTATGGGCAAGACCGGATATTGATACCACCCAAGATGGGAAAACCTAGATAATGTTAGTTTTTTTTTTTTTTTTGTTACATTAACTAAATGGTAGCTTTTCCAAATGATCAGCATTTTCATTCTAAGCATTGCAGGAAACCTACTTTTGCACCTATTAGTCCTGGTACTGTGATAGGGCTTTGTAGGGGACCAATTGGACATGTGAGTCAAATTAACTTGTGTGAACATTCCAGATCAGTTGTAAAACAACTTTATCGCCATTTTTTCATAATGGCGAATCATTTGAGCTATTTACAACCAAATTTCAAACCCCTGTGAGATAGAGGAGGTAAAATCTTGACATTTAGACAAATACAAGAAATAGTACCAGGTATTGCCAACTCCGGTGTTCTGTACTGGGCCCATCGATAAATAGATTTAAAGGCTACAAGCCCCGAAGTGGCGTCACTCACATCATTCAGCACTATTTTACCCATTAGCTAGGAGTAGATATGAATATCTTCCCTCAGAGCATTAATGCTAGGTGTCGCGGTAGGAGTTTGAACTGGGTATGCCGTGTCTATTCTACGCCCTGTTAACCGTTCGATCATGCTGCACCTCCTTTGCACAACAGGCAACAACAAAAACGACGCCTTCACTCAAGTCGATCCACAATTCGTGTTATACAAAATAAATAAAAGCCTACGGACAGACTTAAACAATCAACTTAGCTAATTAAATGTTTATTAATTAGATTTGAATTTTAATTGCTGCCAACTCAAAAACACTGCCATTGAAGTGTTTATATAATTAAAAGCTATTAGTAAATAATATGAGTGACACCTGCAGGGTCAAACTCTATATCCAATTTCTGTTCTAACTGAAGAATTACATAAATATGTTTTTTCGTATTTATTAATGCCATTTTTGTCGTTTTAAGCGTATTTTGGAATAAACTATTATTCAACTATGTACTCAGAATATATAACATTTTTAAGCGTGAATTTCATTTTTTTACCTCAACATTTTCATTGTAGTAGTTAAAAATGAGACGGAAGTCAGCAGAAACTGCTCGCAATATCAATCAAGTATCCGGCCAGGAGATCGTTAGCAAACACACAGTTCATTAGTTTCCAAAATGTTGAAACCGAGACGAAATCCTTGAAGATGAGGGGGGTCGTGGACATCCTTCTGTGATTGATGATTTTCAATGGGGATCATTAGGTGAATCCATGCAAAGTAATTTGAGAGTTGACAGAGATATTAACCATTGACCATTCAACAGTTGTTCGACGAAACAGGAGGAGCAAAAACGCTCGAGAAATGGATTCAACAAGAAATTAAATTTCAAAATCTCAGCCATGAAGTAACAAGAGTGATCCTTTTCTTGATCACATTTTGATATTTGATGATAAATAGATTCTGTACAACGATTGCCAACGTTCTGTTCTGTGCATTAATTGAACTGGGCCGAGGCACCGGAAACACATCAGAAAACTAAACCTTCATCAAGAGAATATTTGGTGGTCGGCAAGTCGAATCATTCAACATACCTTCTAGAATCCTGGCGGGACAATCACGACCAAGAAATGTTACTATGAAATCGATAAAATGCACCTGGCCGAATCTTGTCCAATATTGGTCAATCAAAAAAGACTAATTCTCCTCCATGACACGCAAGACCGCACATTGCACGAATGACCCAGTAAAAATCGAACGAATTAAGCTACAAACCCCTGCTTCAATAACCTTACTCAACAGACCTCTCTCGGACCGACTACCACTCTTTTAAATATTTTGATCCTTTCTCTCGTGGGAAGGTTTCCAACAACAAATCATCAATTCAAAACACCTTTCATTGGTTCAAGGACCCCAATATTCTCAGCGTAAATGGACGCTTCAATTGTTTAGATTTTAGAGGTTCTTATCTACTTTAGAAGATAAACTGTTTTGAAGTTGAAGGTGAAAAGCGACAATTATACTTACAATCTCCTCATATTTATGAGGATGAAATTATCCTGTGTATATCTGTATGATACATTTTTATTAAATCTATGATTTGTTAATCTGATGCAATCAGTAAGAGAGCCTCATGGTAACTAATTGGTTGGGAGTTCGAATCACGATTGGGGAATATAGATTTTACGTATCTATTCACACCCCTCATTGTGGTTAATGTCGTTCTTGTCATCGTTCCAGTTGGAAAACATTGTCTATTCCAAACTTTGTACTGGAGTTTAACAAAAAAAAACTCCAAGAGGCAGAGAATATTTCTGTTAGTAACTGTCTACCAAAACTTGCAATATAGATTTCTTCACTTTTTCAAAATATACTTGCTATGTATGAATCTATACACACCACAGCAATGGAGCTAGAAGACTGAAAATCTAATCATCCACTCCTTATTATCTTTAGAGAAATATTTTTTGGGTTTTTTTCCATTTAATTCCGCCGACCACCGGAAAATAGATGCGGGAAAAGGCGATAGAAGTAACTTATTTATCGGCCAATTCTTCTTTACCTCCCTCCTATTTTTGTGGTGGATAGATTTACAATGTAAGTTCATCATATGTCACTCCCTTACAGTGCAACAACAATCACGCTGGGTTTTTTTTTTTTCTTAAAATTGACTTTTTTGAGAGATCACCGCCCAACAAAATGTGAGAGAAGTGATCAAATCATTGATCATCCGTTTTTTCGGTTTGTAATTGTCGAGCATCAAAACGACTTTCTGACAAAAAGACGTCGTCGATTTCTATTTAATGAATAACCAGACCTGTTTGCATTTCCTTCTTTTTCTTTTTTTTTAAATTCTTAAGATTTGTTCATTTGACAATATTTGAGAATGAGTTGATTCCAAAAGCCCGATGGGAGACATTCGTAGTTCAAATTAAAATTGCTAATTAGTGAAAAAAATTGTCTGGTTAGTCAATAGAAACCTTTGTGATCAACATTTTTTTTGCAACATATCTTGATGGTTGTGATCAATTAAATAATTCGAAAAAGAAGTAGTCGATAAATAAGTTACTTCCTTGGAGTACTGTTGGGCAGCGATGGCTAAAAAAGTCCTTATTTATCAAAACCATGCGTGAATACTGCATGTGAATGAAAAAAACTTCCATTGGAGTTGGGAAGGTCTAGTTATGACTTGTATCTTGTGGCTAGGAATGATATATAAACTAAGTATTTTGATCAGATGAAAAGGAGATTGATCTATTGAAGTTTGAAATTACAGGGGGTGCAATGAAATGAACCGAGACTGCATTGTTCAGCTTATTTTACTTTTTTAGCTTGAAACCAAAACATCTCAGTGTATAAGAGAAAAACAGGAATCAGGAAACTCAAATGGCAACGGGCTGGTCACGTTGCAAGAATTGTCAGACAGCCGATGGACGTAACGACTCATAACGGGGATCCTCAGAGATCATATGCAGAACCCTAGCCAGCAAAACATAAGATAGCTTGACAGAATAGACAAAGTTCAGAAAGAATTGGCTCTGCAACGCCCATGATAGAGAGATGTGGGTGGTTCTTTGGGAAGCTCTTTATCCAACAACGAACGGTAGAAGGCTGCTGCTACTACTGATGATGATCATCATCATTATAGTCTTGAATGAATCAATTATTATTTTCTGATTGATTATGTGAAAAAAGTATAGAAGACGTTAATTATCCCCTTTAAAATTTGCTTTTGTGACCAGGACAGTTGATAACTTGAGATCTTCTAATTTCCAAAAGACGATTGGCAAATTTGCTTAGTTTTATTCAAACTAAATAAGAAAACAGTCAAATTTAAGTATCACGGTCTGGTCCCAAAACAAAGTCTGAGGGTAATAATAGCCATGTTCGAAACTTTTACACATAAGCAGTTAGAAAACAACACTCACTGCCCAGGAGTAATTACATATGAATATCACTGTCCTGGTTATAAAAGCTTAAAGGGAATAATAGCTCTTTTCTATACTTTTTTACACATAAGCGATCAAAAAATAACACTCACTGCCCAGGAGTAATTACATATGAATATTACTGTACTGGTCACAAAGGCACAGTTTAAGGGGAATAATAGCCATTTTCTATACTTTTGACACATGAACAACTAGAAAATAACACTCAGTACCCAGGAGTAATTACATACGTATATCACTGTACTGGTCACTAAAGCAAAGTTTGAGGGGAATAATAGCCATTTTCTATACTTTTTACTCATGAACAATTAGAAAATAACACTCACTACCTAGGAGCAATTACACATGAATATCACTGCACTGGTCACTAAAGCAAAGTTTGAAGGGAGTAATAGCTATTTTCTATACTTTTTACACATAGGCGATCGGAAAATGACACTAACTACCCAGGAACAATTACATATGAATATCACTGTCATGGTCATTAAAGCAAAGTTTGAAGAGAATAATCACCACGTTCAAAACTTTTACACATAAGTAATTAGGAAATAACACTCACTACCCAGGAACAATTACATCTGAATATCACTGTCCTGGTCACAAAAGCAAAATTTAAAGGAAACAATAGCTATTTTCTATACTTTTCACACATCAGCTATCAGAAAATAACACTCATTACCTTGGAACAAAAATTGTTTTACACTCTACAACAAGAATGAGTTGCATTCTCCTCATGCAGATGCTGTTAATTTGTCATCTTTTCTTGTGTTATAGATTTTTGCTGACTTACTGTACACATCTCTTCAGCCAAAGGCGCTGTGGGCACAGTACTGGTATATCAATACTGTCATGGCGGGCAACAAGCCTGGAGCCGGCAAGACATCAATGTTAACTAATTATGCTGCTGTCCATGCCACCTAACTTCAATAGAACATTATTAATTGGCAAGGCCTTCACTCCTATCTTGCTAAGACCTGTCCACATGTAATGCATTGTCAGGAAAGTACGTGGCTTCTATCATCCGGACCGATACTGGATTAGTCATCTTGAAGCCTTACGAGAATTCGCTGGCCTCACCAGAATTAGAATTATATGAAGTTCTGATAATGACAGCTTTTGATATACGATGACGGCGTCTTTGGCAATCTAACTACAAATGAAGATAGGTCTGTATGCACCGCAGTTACCCGACAACTGACCATTGTTCGAAGCTGACATTCACCAGATATGTTAGTCAGCAAACGAGACTTTGCAATGTCAAGTTAAAAGTTTTGATCAGCGGTTCTCTGTATATTATACACATCAATTACTCGGCAACTGGCTATAGTGCGATGTATTTGTCAATACACAAGGCAGTGCAGCACTTGTTTGCAACAGCGGTTGTCGTGAAATCAAATGCGTTATAATTTATCAACAACTGACCATTTTACAGGGTACAAAGTATCCAAAACTAAGCAGTGTCGTGATTTGAAGTCATTTGGATCGGCAATGCTTGAGAAATAATAAAAATAGAAAAAACAGTTTATATTTTTCAGTTTCTATGGGTTACCCCTCTTGATTTCTGCACTCTAGAATTATTTAATTCAGATATAAGACATCTAAATTATAATGATAACCGAAATACTTCGAACACGTAGTTTCATACGAAATATTCTACATGGCAATTATGAAAAACTGCTCCACACACTATAAAGTCCAGCTCCGTCCAGATAGGACCCAGAGCTGGACTAATCTAGTATAAAGCCTTTAGTATATATATTTTTTTAAATACAAAAATACATATATCAAATTTTTAAAAAATTTTTAAAATATAAATTTTTACGTGTTGATATCAAAAGGATATTTTTTCATTTCCTTAACAACTAAATAATTCGATAAATAACAAGACTGTCGGATGTTTCTATAATTATGTCATTTCTTTTTATATTCAGATTTTTGTGCAGTTTCGAATAAACCCATATCTTATATCATTCATCCCATAAATAACACACTCCAAATTTATTCCCGAGTTAGAATAATAACCCAAATTAAATGTGATATTTGGCCAAATTCACAAACTCTAAACACCTAACTGTCCAAGAGCAGCATTAAGAATTGCCCATCATGCAATTATCTCGTAAACTAAAGTCTTTGAACTGGGAGTTTGAAATTTTGCACCTAGCATTCCAGACACCAGTTATGTCTATATTTACACTTTCATTTCTCTATTCCGAACAAATATTAAACATGACCTGGAACATTATACACGACCATATTGTCGTCTTGGAGAATCTTTGATCAAATAACAATTTAGTGATGAAAGAGCAGTATGTTTGCCGCCGAACCATTGTTAACATCATGAAAGATTTCAATGAGACTGACACAACCTTCAACGAGCAATATCCCTCATACTGTACCTGGAGCGTGATGCAAACTGGAGAGAAGAGCAAAAAGCACAAGAAAAATTACATATGGGTTGGGAATGTCAGAAAAGTCACCGATAAAAATTGTAAAGAAGGGTTTTGGACAAAAGACATATAAGTTATAACGTCGACACTTCATTTTGGCAGCCTCAGAGCAGAAATGACTCAACAGAGGAAAGAATATGTAGGGAGAAATCCAGAGGGCTGCTGGTGAAGTCTTATCACTGTGAATGCTTCAATGTATTCCCAAATGGAAAGGTCTATACAGCAGATACTGGAAACCTTTCTGGAGGTAGCAGATCCCATTTTCAATCCCAGAAGCCTGCTGGGATGATGACATGGCCGGTAGTTGTATTGGATTGGACGTTTTTGTTTGGTTTCCCAGTGAAGACTGTATGAAGATGACCAATCAATTTTATCTTGTAATGTTTGGAGAAGTGTCACCTCGGATCACTGAAGGTTTGAAGATAATTTATCATAATCAACATCAGTCTCTTAACGTCTGTTTTTAAACATACATCTTAACATACATGCCACATTTCTCTATCATGGGCGTCACAGTGCAAGTATCTTCTGAATTTCTCTAGTTCATCTCTCCATCTTATAATCTGTCGGCTCCGGTTTTGCATGTTATCTCCAGGGATCCATGTCGTGAGTCTTTATGTCCATCGGTTGTCTGTCATTAAATATCACTTAGCATGGTGTGAATAGTATTTCAGTGGATCATGAGACCAGAGAGCAAGGCCTCCTTTGAGCCTGAACATCAATCGCATGAATTTTGCCTTATGGTCCATTTTGAAGAGTGATGATTCAAATATTCCCCACAGCAGTCTTGCAGTTCAAATCAAACTCTTGTAAAATTCTGATCCACTTTGAATAAAACGTGGTGCAAGTCAGTAACTACTCGTTTAAAGGACATTATCGTGACTAACGACATGGATCCACAGAGATCACATGCGCAACCGAGACCGGGCAGAGAATATTAGATGGAGAGACGAGCTAGACAAATTCAGAAAGTACTGGCCTCAAGACGCCAACGATAGAGAAGTTTGGTGAATCCTTGGGAAGGTCTATGTCCGACGATGGACGCTGAAAGACTGATGATGTTGATGATGATGAAAACAAAAGGTCATATCGTAATAATTCAGTGAGGCAATCATGTCTTTTACTTAGTGTATACACTTATGCAGTTAGTTTGTCGATTTTTCGAGGGTTAATAAATATAGTCTCAGATCGATGGAGATCAAGAGACACTTGGCCCCAGTTGGTTATCGACTGGTTTGGCAGACACTGTGTCTATGAAAAAACAGATAGGGTTTCAATCATGTTCTCTCTTCAAAGCGAATACTCGAATCATATTACTACGTCTTAAATTAAGGATCCTGTGCTTGGAAAATATCTATTTTGGTTCCACACATCTCGATTACAGCATCAATGGTACATTAATCACGGGTCACACAATTGACAGCGTTATCCATCATTAATTTTCGACTAGAATTTCGTCCATTTTAATCTTAGTTGCTGTCCTACGCCGCAACTCAGACTGTCATTCTTCGGTCATGGATTGGAAAAAGAGGTCATTGGTGAAACTTGAATCCCTTCTTATCTAAGGGGTGTTAATCTTTGTACAAAAGCTGCTCGACCGTTTCAGCTACCCAAGCTAAAAAGCTAGCATGAAATCAAATATAAACTTAATCTTTATTTTTCCTCCAATAGAGTGATGTCATATTCGGTTTTATTGTTCTTAAACACACAAATAGTATTAGTTGTAGTAAAACTACCTTGAATTTTTTTTCCAGATGAAGCTTCATACATACTTATCAACCATAATATTAAATCTGGATATTACTCAACAGAACTCTTTCATATAACCTGACTGAATCACAGGTTCTAAAAAGTATTGTCCATTTTAGATGCTTTCTATTGACAAACTGGGCTTCTTTCAAAAGTAAAACCGGCCTCTTCTGTAAGAGTCCTTATGATGATTTTCCTTTAAACCACACCTCTTTAGCTTAAAAAAAAGACGGAATTTCAAAGTAAAAATAGTGCTTCTTAAAGTAAGCGATGTCGCACAGAGTGAACTGAAGGCTCTTACAAAATACAGGATGGTCAGATAATCCGATATTATGATGACTTCACAACCTACCAAAGTTACTCGAATGGAGTACAGATCGTGCTACCCCCGGAAAAGCAATCCATAAAACAATGACTGCGATTACCAAACTGTTTTGTATAAAAAGATACATCATGTAGGAAAAGTATTTTCCTTAAGCTTGATGCAATAAGATCTCCGAATGAGGGACAATGTGAGAATAGGTTTTTAGTTTCAAATGATCTGTCTTTATGATTATATTGTTTGTCGGTTCATGTTTATGAAATAATACTGTACTTCTCCCGACTTATAAGATCATATCATATCTTGTGAAAAATGTTGATGTTTTGAATTGAAGCGCAGTATTTTTGATTTGAAGCTAAAAAGTTGTGATTAATTGTTAACAGTTTTAAATCCTTGTTTCCATTTTCCGTACTTTCTGTCATGAGAAATTGCATTTTTTGAGCCATTTATCACTCGTGCTTGTATTAGCTCTGGACCTGCCAGAACCTAAAGTTCTCGCAGCTGAATCCGGCTGTTTGAAAGGTAGACTAATTTTCTTTATATCAAACAATAACACAATAATTTTCCCTCGAATATCAGCAAATGTCTTCCCATATGTAAGTAAAAAAAAGTCTCACCTCGTTACACCCTTGGTTCGACCCATCTGATCCGAAGCATCGACCGCCGTCTCTACCAACTCCAAGACAACTTGCAGTAAAAGTGAAAAAGAACATTTCTAAAAATTGTATCCTTTTTCGAATACAATGTAATTAAAAAAAGTGGCCTGTTCCAAAGTGGGCTAGAGCCCAATTGTTGTCTCTTCTACGTTTCAAATTGAAAGACAAGACTTGAAATAATGAAAATTGAATATCTATTCTCTAAAAAGCTATTAGAGAGCTCTCATAATAGATTCGGTCCAGAAATTATAAAAACACAATGAATCTTTGAAAATTCTAGGGAAATTTGTTTAAAAGCTCGTCCAGATTTTTATAAAAGGTTAGTAATTGATTTTTAAGAATCTTAATTTCTATTCTTCATTTTAGGAGACTGTTTCTCTTTATAAGAAACTGAAAAACCCGATATCCAGTAGTTATAAAAATAGCAAAAAATCAAGAATTTGTATCAACAAAACATCATTTACTACAAAGTAATTTATGACTGCACCTTTTTGGCTTCTCAACCCGAATCAATGATCTTGCAAGTTTGCAAATTTACAAGGCGAAGGAAAACGTTCTGCGATTTTCATACAATTTTGTTCTTAGTATGAAGGCTTTTTTCTCCTGATGCAAACAAGGCATCTTTGGCATTTTTACAGAATCTCTTAAAGAGCTCTTCAAAATTAGAATTACAAAGAAGCATCAACGTCACTTATGTTTTTTTAAAGTTGCTGGATACCAAAAAATGAGCTTTAATTACAAAATTGGACTCATCTGTAAATCATGGATTAAAACATTTTAGAAGCATATCTGTAGTTCACGTGCGCGTACTATAGTATTGTCTGAACACAAATTGCCTCATCTAACTAGAGATCAGTCATTTTCGCAGTTTTTGTGTATAATTTCTCGACGGAGTCTATGAGCAACTTCTTGCATTATCAGATAAGTGAAAGCAGTCAGAGACAGTATACCTCAGCCAACTACATACATTAGAAACTGAATAAATAGAATAAAGGGAATTATTTCGAACGGATGTATTTACTCCCCTTGAAATTCAAATCTGCTATTTTTATCACTTAATCGTTTTCAACTCCTTTCCCTACCAAAAAAAAAAAAGAAAAAAAGAAAATATCTCTCTGCTAAATTCGATCAATAATCTCTTTGCATACATCCACGATATTTCATGTGGATACTGATTTATATATATATATATATATATATATATATATATATATATATATATATATCCCTTCCGACCCTCTTAGTAGAAATTGATAACTGTCCTGGTGTTATTTCATTTGTTTTTTTTTTCTGGAGTTATTATTACCATTTACTAATTTAGTGAGTTCGGTCCATATGTGAGTTTATTATGAACTCGTTTTTTGAGACTAAATATTTTCGATATTCTATGTATTTTTTAGACGAATATCTTCACAAATATTTTCCTGAAGTGTTTGTTATTTCATATATTATTCAGTCTCTTGTCTCCTTTCTGGTTGGTGCTTGATGCTCTGAGATAAATTACTTCAAATATTCCATATGAAAATCGGATATTCATTCCATTACTCGATATACTATTGAACACTTGCTCTGTTTTGTTTTTCCCTTGTTTATTTGTAAAGTTCCACGATGAAATATTTCTAATATCTCTGGAATTCGAAGAGAGCTGCCATCTTCAAGCCTAAACACGTCAACATAACCACACACTGAATATATACATATACACAAAAACACATCAGTTTATATAAAGAGACAAGGAATGAAATCGTGTATGTTCGAGTGTGTGAGTATGTGTGTATGTGTGTGTGTGTTTGTGTGTACGTGTGTGCGTGTGTGCGTATTTGAGTATACGTGTGTGTGTGAGAAAGAGAGAGCATTCAATGAAGTGTTTCAGTTATGGTCTTATGCAATAGTGAACACTATTGATACGTAAATTTATTTATTCAATGGTTCACTCAAGCAGCATTAACGCTTACACACACACACACGTACGAACACACACACACACACATACATACATATATATATATATATATATATATATATATATGTATGTATGTATATATATATATATATGCACACGTACGTATGAATGCATTTTATATACTGAAGCAGGATATACTAAATATTTACTAAGTTTGTCTTCGATTCACACAAGACCGCAGTAGTAGAACAGCCTCAGAATATCGATCTCATTACAGTAGTAATGAGCAACATAACGAGCTTGTTAACCATATCCTACAGATAGTTAAACTATATATTTCAGGAAATCACTGATATGTTCAGAGATTTCACTAATTGTCACTACTGAATTGAATAGGAATTATCTTGAAAATTTTTTTTCAATCAACACACACACACACACACACACACATATATATATATATATATATATATATATATATATATATATATATATATATATTCAATACAGATGTTCTCCAATAGCTCATTCATTCTGTTTCACTAATTAGGATTTTTAAATGAACAGTCAAGAGATATTTTTGATCTATTATACTACTTTGAAAATCCCAACACTGTCCACCTATTTGATGGACTGAACCACACTATTATTTGGCAGCCCAACCAACGGCCCTTCACAGTCAACCATGGGATTCGAAACGGGGAATGCTGATAAGGAGCCAGGGCAGATGCTTTTCAGTTTTATGATATAGCTAATGTTCTATATATTCATAATTTCCTGTCATACATTATCTTCAATCATTTTATAACTGCTTTACAGGTGGTATTTAGCACGTTTTTTTACATCAAATTTACTTTTTACATCAATACATATAGACATGCTTGCTGTATATTTATCATTATTCCTATATATATATATATATATATATATATATATATATATATATATATATATATATATATATATATATACAAAAAATATACATATATATCCGATTTTTCACATTTTATGGATTTTACTTTTCACAGTACGTACATGATTCTTGAGTTAAAACTTGCTATGAATCTACAAATGAGACTGAGAATTATGAAAAGCAAAAATCCATAGTATATAATAGAAATTGACTAAATAAGCTCTATTTTCATAATATTGTGCCCTCTAAACATAAATATAGCACACACACAGGTATAAGGAAAATACACACATATAAATATATATATATATATATATATAGATAGATAGAGAGAGAGAGAGAGAAAGAGAGAGAAAGAGAGATAGAGAAAGGTGGAGAGAAAGTGAGAGAGAAGAAATAATTGCATTATATGAAAGCAAAATCTCCAATTCATCATTCATTATCATCTTATCGACCACACCCAAGCTTAAATAACAAAACAATACTTACTACTCAAGACCCCAGCCCTCATTTCACGAATAGATATTATCGACCTTTTTTGTTTCTTTGCTTCCCTATTTACCTGATTTCAGTCTTATTGAACAGGAAATTCTTGTGAATTTCAATAGCGATTTATTGCCGTGTTTTTCTAGCTGACCGATTCTGGCAGAGTTCCAACCTCTTATTCTTCACCACTCAATGTGTCCCAGACGAACCAATTTTATTTCCTAACCGATCCAAAATCACTATGTGGCCATTAGTTCTCCGTTGTCTGCCCGGTCGGCCTAAAGTGATCTATTTTCTCGTATCTACCACAAGAGAAAGAAAAGGTTGGTTAGATAGGTGGTTGGTCTCCAGAACGGTTACCAAAGTGAAGGAGTTGTTTTGGTATCTCTTGGTATATTTGTAGAGGAAGGAGCTCCGGCCGGGATGGTCACAAGAAGTTACTTATTCTGAGACATTCTCCAGGGACTTCCGCTGCAGTTAATTCGAATGGAAGTAACGGTTTTCCAATCTTTACATTTCCTAATGCTTTTCTCTTCCTAGTCCGGGGCTATATCACTGCAATTCTTTGTTGCGAGCTCACTTTCATTCACCGCCACAGAAATACGTATCGGTATTTATTAAACTTAGCTTAGTCATCGCCCTTTCCGTGGAGAACTTACACGACCTCCGACTAATGCCAGATGAACTAAACGAATTAAGCAAGAAAGTCGGCCTACACGTGAAATTCAGTAAAACAAAGGTCATGTGCAATAACCACGTCGAGAATAAGAACACAACTGTCAAAATCGAAGATGCAAAACTGGAGAAAGTAGAAGACTACCCAAGACAACGAATTTCTATGAAACCCACGAATGAAGAAGAAATCAAGCAAAGAACTACTCTAGAATGGCAAGCCTTCAACAGATTAAGCTCAGCCTTCAAAAACAAGAATATCCTATTATTCATTAAAAGAAGAGTATACAACCAATGCATCCTCCCAATAGTCACATATCGAGCTGAAAACACGGAACCCAAGCAAGAGACAGACGTCTAAACTGAGAAGCATGCAATCCATGCATGAAAGGATCATGTTCAAAATCACGTGGAGTGATCACGAGGCAGCATAGTGATTGAGGAAAGAACGGTAGTCAGACATCATAAAATATATTGAAAAAAACTCAAATTGCAATGAGCTGACCATGTTGCAAGAACGAAAGACAGCTGATAGACATCAGGACTAGCAACATAGATCCCTAGTGATAACATGCGTAACCGTGACTGGTGGAATACAAGAGACGAACTAGACAAAATCAGAAAGTACTGGCTCTGTGAAACCCACAACAGAGAGGTGTGGTGAATTCTGGATGAGGTCTATGTCCTACGACAGCTGATTAGATATCGATGATGATGATGATGATGATGATGATGATGATGATGATGATGATGATGATGATGATGAGTCTCGGGCAAGGCTGCAAGTATAAGGATCCCAGGAAAAAACATATTGTTCGGTAAATGTTGCTCTACGAAATCACATTGCTGTTCTCATCTTTTACTATGAGAAGACTTTGGATGTGTCTTCCCTGATGATTTGAATTTCATTTGATTTACCTATTCTGTTAAGGCAATCACTGACGTTGAGCAACGTCGAGCTTTACTTGTACTTAACTCGGCCATTTTTTTGCAATCGCATTGATTTCCAAAGGTATTCAACATTCTTTTCCTTTGTAAGCCTCCATCATGACCGACAAAGGGAGAGAAGTGAAACTTGGGCATTACACTTTCAACACATAAGCACTCAGACATAGCAGCTAAGAGATGTTCACCCATTGTTAATCTTGCTCGACTAAAGTTTAAAAATGAAAAATTGATATTACATTGAAAGTGAAGTAGCCACTTTGAAAAACAAGTTGATGTTAATTCAATCGTAAGATACGTCATCACTCGCTCAGCTGTTATCCGAGATGCAAACGTATTTTTAAACGATCATCTTTAGGACAGAGAGAGATTCATGCCAAATAACCAGCTGTCAAGCCCTTGGTTGGGTCTTTCAGTCCACGACACCTTCAACGTCCATTCACCTCTGGTTAGTGTCTGGACCCCAGATAATTCAGTGGCCTCAGGTGTTCTCAAACTTTTTTTTCTTGGATATTGTACCTCTTTTGTATTATTTTTTAGTGCCTTCTGACCAGAGCAGGACATTTTTGATAGTAAAAATTCTTATATATTTACAATATTGGGCTCAACCAACAGTGTCTGATTCATTAAATAACAACTCTGTAGATAAAAAAGACGTGAATGCTGCATTTTAAATGTTCAGAATACCTTATTGAATTGATGGCAAACCAAATCACTATGCTATTACACGATGACAGCATAATAGCTGCTTTGAGATGCACCTTTCTGATAAGTTGTTTTTCCAATTATAAAGATATTTGTTTTCTTGGTTGTAGTAAGGCATCTATAGCGAATAAACTCTTTTTTTTAATTATTACGGAATGATTTATCTAAGAATTATGCTTGACTGATATTTGAGTTAACACTCTGAAAAAAACCTACGTACCCTATGGAATACTAGAGGGTACCCAAAGGTTAATCGTACCCGTTTTTGAGATACACTGTGAATTCCTTCTCAGGTATCCAAGTAACGTGCGCCAACTTCACAAATGATTCCATCTCAACTAGCCTGCAGCAAAAATCCAAATTTAACCTTGTTGCCATTCTGAACACGAAAATAATTATCATTTCTTACCAATTACTGACAGTTAGTAGCACTGAGATTTATGACCCTCTCATTCAATGTGACTTGAAGAAGGCGGGCCAGACGAGAAGATAGAGAAAATCGATAAACATAAAGTGTCCAGCAGCAACTAAACGTCCCCGGGTGATAGATCAGTGGTCAAACGAACGGTGTGTATAGAGGGTACTCAAAAATTCGATCCACTTGCGAAAATAACTCTATTTACGCAAGTAAATCCAAGAGCAAGAAAATAAAAATAAACCATTTTTTTTATTTTCAGAAACACTTAAACAAAACCATCAACAGTGATTAAAATAGGTCTCTTCAAATTTAAAGTGATTCTGGCTCGCTGACTGGATGACTGGCTAGTTATGCTGATGTGACGCGTGCAGGCTGCCCTGGGGAAACTAGATGGCTGAAGATTCGAACATTCACTCCTCCTCACGCATTGAAAAAACCTTTTTGTTGATTCCCTACCCACCCAAATAAACTTCTACGGTTGTCAATCGAAGATAATTCATGGACTGTTTTTTGATATTAGAAATGCCAATAAGAAATGTCAACAAAGTCAACAGATATTCTCGTCAGTTTTTGAATGATTCATTGTGGTTGGTTAGTCATTTACGCATCACGCATAGAAGCTGCATCGATGGATCTAGAGGGCTGATAATTAATAATTTACTCTTTATTATGACAAGGACAACGGTTTTTAGTACCTTCCCCATCAAGAAAAAAGCTCTTTGCGACATTCACTTCACAATGCAACTTCATGTTGAATAGGTCCCTGAGTTGATGCCTTGCAGTGTCCACACACATATTCTTTTACTCAGACTTTAGTAACGCATTCATTGATCACCCCTTTTTTCGATTTTTTTAATCAGCCAAAACCAACACCGCTCTTAGATAAGGCTTGTGAATGACGTAATATGTTTGTCTGATTGCACTGGGAATTGTGAATTGAGAAACTTCAAAGGTCTCCTTGATATTTCAAAGAAATTATTGTGCATGTGATCTCTGGTTCCATGTAGTGAGTTGTGATCTTCATCGGTTGTGAGCCTAACTTGCAACATGGCTAGCCCATTGCCATTTGAGATTTTCGAAATGGATTCTAAGGTATCTTGGAACACTTTTTTCTCTGATATATTGTGCTCTTTTCTGATCACT
The DNA here is from genome assembly GCA_963457665.1 of Thysanoteuthis rhombus. Lineage (NCBI taxonomy): Eukaryota > Metazoa > Mollusca > Cephalopoda > Oegopsida > Thysanoteuthidae > Thysanoteuthis > Thysanoteuthis major. The sequence continues at coordinate 2,346,428 of OY735239.1, read as the reverse complement.
CCCTGTGTGACTGAGCATGATTCTTTCACGTTCACAATGCACGATTATCAGTATTAAGGCTAGTTTCTTGGTTAGGTTCAATGTTTCAGCTCCACGGGTGACTGCTAGGAAGATGCATCGGTTATATACCCTTCTTTTTTAGACAAATGTGATTTTTTTTTAGTTCTTGGAGGTTGAACTCGTCCTTCCGAGAGCTTACCATCGTAGAATGATTTTTCGCTTGGTTTCTTCTTTTACGATTTCATGGGAATCCATTGTCCTATGTAGATTAAATGGTATACTTTCTCCATTTGTTTGTTTTCGATTCTGATCGCTGTGTGGTTATTTCCGACACGTTTTTGGCTCATGACCTTTGTTATGCAAAAGTTCACACGAAGGCCAGCTTTCTTGCTTTCTTCATTCAGTTTATTGGAGGTCCTGAAGGTTCTCTGCAAAAAGGACGATGTCTCTTACAAATCTGGGTTTGCTTAGGCAATCGCTGCCTATTTTTATTTCTTTGTGTTCCCTGTCCAGATTTCAGAAGATCATCCTGAGGCTGGCCGTGACGAGTTGAGTGAGCAGGTATCACCTTTTTATACCCCTTTCAGGTCTGCTCCGAACACTTTGAGTCTTAGGCATTCAATATCTTCCAAAAAAAATGTTGCTGCTGAGGAAACAGAATTTGACGAAAATTTGTTGATTCAATTGAATGACAAAAAAAAATATTACTTACTTTTCGCTTGGAATATAGTGAAGAAATATATTTGCTTTCAGTGGGTGTCTGTTACCAGCCGATTAATTTCAAAGATCATTAAAAAAGTTGGGTAGGCATTGTCACTTTTCGTTACCCATATGTGAAAAATAAGTTTGAATAGATATCTGAAATTGGATGACAAAATATGATATTTCCCAGAATACCAGTATCTCCCGATAATTAAACAACATCATGTATATACATATATGACATAATGACGTTGTCAACGAATCGACACATAATCATCAAAGAGGATTGTTTCTAGTCTAAGCTAAAGGGCCCTCCAAACAGCAGATAATCAACTAGTATAATATACAGAAGACAAATATATCAGCGTTTTAAAACACTGTTTATTGAGTATTGACGGAGAGACGAGAAAGTAAAATTCCTTTTTAATCAACTTAGAAGTTTTACGAAACATTTCCTCGTAATTGCATAAAATGATTACAAAGAACTTGGAGAATGCATACCCTTGCCAACGCTATCGTCTCTAAGATCTGAATAATCAGATTACATAACCCAGTGTTGTAGCACCCCTGCAAGAAGTGAATAATCCACTAGTGTAGTATACAGGAGACGGATCTATTTTTTTCGACATTCAGTAAATTGCAGTCTGATAATCATATAAAGTTAATAGACTGCATTGAGAGAGCGCATATCCCCGCCTGTGCCATTGTCACAAAACTGAACACGTTATAGATCCAAGACAATGTAGTGAAAAGTTTTTCTTCGAACTCTTGAAGTAAGTGAATACTCAACTAGTATATTATCCACGAGGCAGATGTATCTTATTCTGCATTTTGTAGGCTGCTTACTTCCGCGTAGACGAAGTGAAATGTCAAGAACAAAAGCGTTAATTAGAATAAACACCGAACGTGCAGACATTGCCCATGGCTAAATTGTATCTGGTTTTGTTGTTCGAAGTGCCATCGCATTTGTAGTGCAGTTTCTCAAGCACTCCGAATAAACACTGGAAAATAAAATTCCTTTATTCCAACCTAGAAATCTTTCGTATCCGATGTACACTCATAAATTGTTTGGCCGTATAAAATGTCATTTTTAACAGTAACATGAAAAATAATGTGACCGGCCAAAATTTGACCCATTTGAAACAATAATCTCTTACCAACGATCCATTAGTGACAATATGCCATTTATATTAAATTCTGTAGGCCTGGTGGTTACAAATTCAATTAAAGCATAAATCATGTCTAGTCGGGGTTTGAGTTTTTTTTCTAACTTTTATCACAGGTTTGGCCTTCAAAAGATGATAAACTGTAGGAAAAATGTCAGGTAAATATGGGTATACTGCAAGATTTCGTATCTCGATTCTGCAAACTTAGGCCCAATTATCCGAGGGGAGAAAGTCCTGCACTGTCACGGTACAATTTATTCACTTCATGTGTAACGAGCTTCCCAAATGTGTTACTCTTTTCTATCCGTCTTGAGATGACCTGATAGTGTCGGTATTTGAATCCCGGAGTGTCAAGATCATTGTCCATAGATTGTTGGACACTGTTACCTACCAAAGATTTATCATTGGTAAATATTTTTCAAGACGTAAACCGATCGGAACAACCCAGAAATCAGACTCAGTTTTGCTGGAACTATCAGCAGCTCAGTCAACATGTCTTTTATTGAAACCGTATTTGTGAATTTGTTTAACTTTTCCCGGAGAAATCAATATTATTGCTCATAAACCTCAAATGATAACAAATAACATCCGTGTTCACTTTGATAAAAAATGCAGTTAAATTGGTAAATCGTTCCTTTTTGTAAAAAAAAAATACCCTATGATGCCAAAAGTGGCATTTCATGTGTTACAACTAATATATATATATATATATATATATATATATATATATATATATATATATATATATATATATATATATATGTGTGTGTGTGTATATATACATATACATATATATATATATATAATGTGTACAGTAAAGAGTGAGACAGACAGGGAGTAAAGTGTTTAGAGATAAGGTTTATTAATTCTTAGATGTAAATTGTCCGGACATGTTTCGGAATTATTCCCATCTTCAGTAGTACGTGCTGTGTGAGTCTGTGTTAAAAGTTCCCATGTGGAACCAGAGTCCACAATCAGGAGCTATGCATTGTGGGTACATTGTGTTGTAAGGGCTGCTGGAGGCCTCCTGCTGAGTGGGAGAATATCCAGTTAGGTATCAGGTCTGGTTGAGCATCAGCAGTTGGTCTTCAAGAGGGCTGAGTATGTCAGGGTAGTGGGGAGTGATGTGGAGTTAGATTTTTTGGTATGTTAGGGATAATGTAAATGGAGGAGTGGTGAGGTCAAGGAGCTACATAGATTTTAATTTTGTAAGTTATCAAATACATATATATATAAATATATATGTATATATACATATATATATATATATATATATATATATATATATATATATATATATATATATATATATATATATATATATATATCCGCTTGAAGCTCCTACAGTCGACACTAGTATTGTTGAGGGCTCAAAAAAATTTTTACTATGATTCTGCAAAAATATGCAATTACATCCGTATATCTTCCACTTTTAAAATTATCCTTTGTGAACTAAAAAGCATTTACGTCTCACATCTAAATGAATAACATCTCTGAAATTCTCAAACATTAGGAACATTCTACGGGAGAGCCAATTGAATATTCTTCCATCAAAGTCTCTGATGCCAGGGAATCTTTTTCACTTATTTTATGTACATATCCTGGGCTGTTTCAAGGATCGAGCTCGTCTTCACAATATCAATTGACTACTTGGCAAGAATCAATAAGTGTTACTCCATAGCAAGGTACTCTTAGCTTCATCTGGCACAAGGACACAAGTGTACCAGAGCCAATGGGAATCGAACCCGGAACATAGTTTCAATGGTTTACTTGACTAGAATCATTGAACATTAAGCTCGGGGTTTCGGTGTACAAGAACTCGAACTACCAATCGTCAGATGCTTTTGAAGTTAAGATCATTTTGTTCCTTCTAAGCTGAGCACACGCATCCCTTTTGGAAACAGCGCACAAAAGAGAGTAATTCGCTCACAAAAGATTATAAATTCTTGTTCAGTCTTTTATTGAAAAAAATATTGATTCAACATGTCGAATCAAAAAATGTGCACATACTTTTGTCGCAAGAAGGGACTTGCACAACCAAAGAGCACAAAACAGTGAATGGAACATTGGTTTGGATACTTGGCACACAGAAAATATCATGAAGCTTGCTTGAGATTGCATTTGCAAAGGTGATTGTCAATCATAAAAAGAAAGAGACTATGGAAATACAGAGGAATTAACAGAGACAAATATATACACACATACACACACACATACCCCCCCCCCACACACACACAACACACACACACCTAGGAAAAATCTGTAGATTACTTTGCTTGATGGTCAGATGGACCATTTGTTGGGTTATGGTTATTTTATGTAGCACAATATTTGGACATTGTTTATTTGAAATAACCATTAAGACTCGAAAAGAACCGTTTTGAAAAATGAAAACGAGGAACCGATGTTTCGTAGTGTACTTGAGCACAAGTTATTAGTTGTAGCCCAAAAAATATGACCAAAAGCACCTAGAGACACACACACACTTGGGAAAAATCTGTTGACAACTTTGCTGATTGGTCAGATTGGCCATTGGTGGGGTACTGCGGATTTTATAGCACATAATTTGGACATCGTTGATCCAAAATGACTAAAAAACCTTTCAAAAAAAAAAAAAAGAAATTATCTTTTGAAAATTCTAGTGGTGTATTTGAGCAGATTTCAGTTGCAGCCTAAAAAATGTGACCAGGAGCACTCAGAGACAAACACACTCACACACAAACACACACACGCGCACACTTAAGGAAAATCTGTATACTACTTTGATGGTTGGTCGGATGGACTATTTATTGGGTTCTGGTGATTCGAATTGGTAGATATGAACATAGACAGATAGATATGAACTGATATAGATACACAAAATAATGAATTAAATAGACTACTGGAACAGGAATGAACGATAAAGCATCACAAAACACATTCCAGTATCGAAATGACCATTAGAATATGTTGTGGTCATTCATTGTTCATCAGCTGTCCTTCGTTTTTATTGTTTCATTTATTGTAATCCATTTTTATCGATCAGGTTCTGGAGGTTGGGTATAATCTGATTTCCTTCTTCCGTCTTTTTAACCTCATTTATTTTTGGAACTTTTTTTTATTTCATTGGTCGTTTAGACTGAGATAGATGGATGAATATATAGATTGATACATATATAGATTGATATATATATATATATATATATATATATCACATAATGCATATGGTACAGATCAGGTTAGCAATATAGCATGATATAAAACAACATGTGATGGATTTATTTCATAGAGTGCTTGATACATTCAACTTTGAACTTCGAAACTTGGAAATGAATAAATAATAAGATGTGGATTTGCTACAAATACTGGTTCATGTTTCTGCGCTCTTTGGGTCTCATCAGGTGAATTCGCCTGATGAGGCCCAGAGAGAGCAGTGAAATGAACTAGTTTGTGTAGCAAATCCACATTTTATTATTCATATATATAGAGGGAGAGAGAAAGAGAGACAGACGGACATAGATAGATAGATAGATAGATAGATAGATAGATAGATAGATAGATGGATAGATAGATAGATAGATAGATAGAATAAGATGAAATCAAATCAAAAGACAGCCAAAACTGATAAGATAATGCGTCATAAAATACATTTGAATTTTCATTTTGAAAAAATACTTCTAAATGACCATTAAATTGTGTTTTGGCCATATATTTTTTGTGGATGTTTTTTTCTCTTTTACCAACTTTTATTTATTTTCTGTTCACTTTTATCTATTAATTTTTGAGAGGTGGACATAATCTGATTTCATTTTTTTCCTTCTTTTTTTTTCATCTTCATTTATTTATTTATTTTTTTTCAAAAAAAACTTTTTTTGTTTGTTTCTTTGGTCGTTTGCATAGCAGACGAAGTCCTGCTTTAAAATGCTGTCCGATTGCGTTCGATTGGGAGATTAACTGATTTACAATTCAAATCAACCAATTAAATGGACGGTCCCTTTGTGCAAAGTTCAAGCCGGGAATATTTGCTTTCAGATCGATATTCAATCAGCTTGAGTCAACACCGGAGCAAAAAAATATATTACACTTTGCTACGGCGTAATGGTTACGATGCCTTACCAGTATCATTTGCTTTTGTTTATTCGTGTTGTATCCAATGGAGATGCACACGGTCTGGCAGTTGACGTTATGGCCAATGGATTCGGCGAGCCAAGTTCAAACTTTGGGCAAGTCCGTTTCTGTTTTACACTGATACTTCTGGAAAAGGCATGGATCGAACTCTTCTCCTCTCGGCTACGCTTTGATGTATATGACGTCTCGTTTGTAAATCTTTACTTTTGTTTTTTTTTTTTCCATGATCATTGTTTTTACACTCAATATTTACATAACGCAGGTATTGCTGGAACAGTTCGTATCAGCTAGTCACAAAATTCAAAAGCCATGTTTATGATTTGAAAACTGGAATTTTCTATCCAGCCGGTGCCATATCCCTTCGAGACGTTTTTGATCATGACTCTCCACAGCTTCGGACATGAATAACCATGGCTGTTCTTGAGAGGAATTGTGGAGTGGTTTTTTGTTGCATCCCCAGCAGTTCTTTTGAATTCTGGGTTACTCTTTCCACAGGCTGACTGTCTCCTAAAAATATTTGTTTTCACATCAATATTCAATCAACCTGACTCAACAACAAAGCTGAAAAATATCTTGCAGGGCGCTATGTGATAATGGTTATAAAATCCAGTTCGTATAAGAAGTTGTCAATCAAAACTGCCAACATGGGTTTCTTCAGTTTTTAAGTGATCCTAGCTGGCTTTCTATCGGTGTATCTCTGTGTCACGCATGCAGGTTGCACTAATGAGGCTAGAAGGCTGATGATTTAAGCATCTACTCCTTATGTCTTGAAAAAAATTCTTTAAAATTCTTTACGAAATGACTTTTAGTTGAGGGATCGATTAACAATGTAATCTTATGCTAAATTTGTCTATCAGTTTGTTCCTAGTAGCATTCACATTCGTTTTTGTTTTTTTTTCATCAAATTTGGAATTTTTAGAGATCCGTCTTGTATTTGAAGGTCGAGCTTGCTTTGCTGAAAGCTTGCCATCCTAGGGTGATTCTCCGCTTAATTTCTTCTTTTTTTTGTGTGGATTTCATAGAAATTTGCTGCCCTAAGTAGATTAAGTGATCTACTACCCCCAGTTTTGCATGTTCAATTTTGATAGTTATAACTATTGAAAGAAAAACATACCTGTTAATTAAAAAACGTTCGTTCGGTTTGTGAAGTGAAAATGGACGAAAATGTCAACTTCTCTTCATCAGTTTTACTGAATAACATATTTAGTCTTCTTACACTATCTTATTATTTCTTTACGCAACTTCATAATTCCATCCCTGCATTAGTTTTCATCTTTCTGAACGAAGAATGGTTTTTGGTGTCCTTTGTAGTCATCTGAATAATTTACTTTTTTCCCACAGAGACGAATCTGCAAACACTGGGAAATAATTGTAATCAGAAGGTTTGGTATCTGGTGAATTAATTGTAAAACAAGATATTTCATGAACTTACTGAAATGTTCAGGGATTACACAAAATCTCTTGGCATTTTACAAAATTATTAGTTTCCTAATCTTACTTTAACATATGCACCAATTTTCAAAGCTTATCGTCTTCTTTTTGTTGTTGTTGTTGTTGTTGTGAAAGAAATGAAAAATAAATGTATAGAGGCTTTTGTGACACCCTGTACTTGTGGAGAAGTTCTACAAGAAATGCTTATCCATTTTTCTCGTTCTTCTGCGCACTTACATATGAGTGCACTTTGAGCGCTTTTGCGCATGCCTCTCTAAGCCTATAATCTTCCTCAGTCCACACATTGCCGCAAAAACACTTACCCGACCGTCTCATTTCTTATGAACGCCTTCCTTTTATGAAAACACCTCGGGGGAATTTCTTAACATCTCTGTTCTGATAAAATGTTCTTCCTTTACGGACACAGCGTCTGCCATATTTCATTTTCGGTCAGCAATCTTTTATGGGTGTTAAGATTCTGAAACTAATGTCGATGAGTGTTTCTCCCAAGAGACACGCCCAAGGACTTTACTTGAGTGAATCAGTCAGATTTGAACTCTGTTCATAAAGCGTTACTTTGTGTACAACTCATCCTTGACGCTTTCTGAAATCCAATTACCGTTGCTGTGTCTTTGTCACTTTCAGAGATTGTTTATTCGACTTTATCAGTATTATGCATTTCTTCCCCTCTTTCTTTCTTTCTTTCTTCCCTTCTCTCTCATCCTCTTCCCCTCTCTTTCTGTCTCTATCCCCCCCTCTCTCTCTTGCTTTCTCACTCTCTCTCTCTCTCTCTCTATTTCTCCCTCTCTTTCTCTCTATCTATCTATTTTTGTCTTTTTCAATGTAGCATTTTCTTCTGCCTCTTTCTCTTCCCCTCCCTCTCTGTCTCTCCCCCTCTCTCTCTCTCTCTCTCGTTCTCGCTTTATCTTCTACCTCTCTCACTCTCTCTCACTCTTTCTCTCTCTCTCCCCCTCTATCTCTCCCCCCTCTCTCTCTCTTTCTCTCTCTCTCTGTATTTTTGTCTTTTTCAAAGTAGCATCATCTTATTAAGCTTCTTTCTCTTCCATTTATGGGATTATTGTCTATTACTTATACGACTTCACCGTTTCTCGTCTCTCTCTCTCTCTCTCTCTCTCTCTCTCTCTCTCTCTCTCTCTCTCTCTCTCTCTATCAATCCATCTATCTCTGTCTCCTTCTTATTCCGGATCTTCAATATGACCGAGCTGCCAATTGACTCAGTGATCCAAGTTCCAACTCCGGCTAGTTTCTTTCTTTCTCTGTCTTTATATGAATTCATACAACTGATCCCTTCATTCTTTCTTCAATCGCAATTTCATTTACTTCTTTTACCCTTTATTCTCTCCAACTTTATCTCCTTCTTCCTCTCTTATTTTTTTTCTTTTCCTTCTTCATTCCCACAGCCTCGAATCTGGCTGTTGAGCTGAAATAAGTGAGGTTAGAACGTTGACAATATGATATAGGTTTTTATTAGTATTTTCGCCTAGGTAAATCAGTATTTATTTTCATTTGAATTCCCTGTGTCCTACGGGGAAATATATATATTTTTCATTTTTTCTGGGTGATCTAAGTAACAATAAATATCTGATGGGACAAATATGTTTTATTGTGATATTGTTCTTTAAAGTATGGAAAATCCAGAGATAAAATTCCTCGATGGGTTCGTCTCAAAAGGAATGAGGGAGCTAAAGCATTGACGAATAGGGGTAAAAATTAGCACGAACTGTAATGAGTGCGGAGGAGATATACGGTCGAGAGCTTATCACGTGGGCGAACGATTGCAGATGGCAAGATATCTAAAAGCAATTGGAGAGATATCAGTCTTTGTGTTTGTAATGCAATTACTCGACAGTTGGCCATTGTGTGAGGCTGATATTCGCCATTAGTCAATACGTAAAGGCAAGTTGCGAGGTTTTGTGAGATTAGCAGTTTTCAGGAAATTCAATAAAAGTAAGAAAACGTTGATAGTGGCAGCACAGGAGAGAAGTACTTGAAATACTTCGAATCCGTAATTTTCCATGATGGACGGAAAATCATTTTACATTACAATTACGACAGGCTGTTCCAAACAGCGTAAAAGTCTTCTCTTCAAATTTTCTTTATCAGAATCTATTTAAAAAACACATATGTACCGTTTTGTTACACTATTTTATGTTATCTTCAGGCAGCTCCATGATTCAAACCCAGACGTTTTTATCTTTCTGAATAAAGAACTCTTCTAAGTGCCCTTAGCTGTCTTCTGGGGAATTGTTGCTGTTTTTTTTTTTTTTTTCACTAACATAAATTCACAAAGACTGGTATAAACCAGAATGTTTGGAACAGGCTCTGCCTGAGTACTTTAAAACGCTGTTTTGTTGTCACAAGCAAAATAGCTGGGTACGCGTACTCCAAAAGCTGAAGAATGGCGGCTTGGATCGTGTTGTCCACAATAGGTTCACCCGACTTCTTACTTCCAACAAGTGAACATTCGTGGTTCAAATCAGTCAAGAGAGGGGTATATTGAGTCTTGGATATCAAGTATGCTTTGTTTATTACTGGATTAGAGGAAATAATTGTCTTTTGCCAATCTTTCAAATAGGTAAGGCTTACCAGTATCAACAACTGTCATTCTAAAGCATGGGTTCACTTGGGCTCGAACCGTGAATCGTGATTTTTAAAAAAACAGCCGCGCATCAGACGTCGTCGACCATTACATAGTCACTAGCTGGAATACCTGCCAACGCCAGGTATGATATTTGAGGAGTAAAAAAAAAATCTCAGATCCCTTTTTGTTTTTGGTTCTCCTGATAGGGAAAAAGTTGCATTCTATTTCTGACCCCTTAAAAGGTGAAGAAAAGTTTGCATTCACTTTTGACCCCTTGGATTCGAGTTGAAATGTGTGCTGTGAGTGAATTGATACCAATTGATTTCAACTATACCTTTGTTTTTCCTCTGTGACACTGTATACCATACTGACACAGGCTGTCTTAATTTATTCATTCATTCTCGGTTTATTGTTATCACTTAATAATTCAGGATTTTGGATCTTCTATTTTCATCTATTCGAATAACTATAAAACTTTATATGTTTGTTTCTTATTCCTAATATTTGGGGCGTGTTGAGCAAAAGAGCATCTTTTAGGTAAGGGAACGCTCCTCTTCCTGTATTTATATCATGTATGTTCTGTTTTTCAAAATAAAGACGATCTTCTTCTTCTTCTTCTTCTTCTTCTTCTTCTTCTTCTTCTTCTTCTTCTTCTTCTAGTTTTTGACGTTTAAGATTGAAAAGATACATACACACTGTAATACTTCTATTCCATCCATATATTGCTAAATTAGAAGATTTTCTTGTCTGATTTGAATATTTCAATTAAAGATAATCACAGAGGCATCTAAGAGGTCGCAGTCGGGGGCCCGGAAGACGGAGCCGAGTATCAGAATCCAATCTAAATCGAAACGATATACCGATTAAGAAAATAGGTTGACTATGGTTCCCCGGTGAGCAAACATAGAGCAGAATGCTAAAAGGGTTATTGCAGATGAGTATAGGATGGCTAAAGGACGAGGTGTTTTTGCAGTGTGTGGGTTGGGTGCAGTGGGAAGGAGTTTGTGGTGGTTTATGAAATTTCTCCCGTTAGCCCTTGGCCCTGATGATCTGTATTGGTATCGCAGTTGATTGAAAAGTAAGCTGTCTTGAATTGAATCTGATCAGTCTAAGTCTTTCTTGAGTACTCACCGTCAGGGAGAGCATGAAAGGGCCAGGGTGGAGTCGTAATCAAGGGATACAACAAATACTGAGTTCTAAAAAGAAGAAATAATAGCATTTCTATCATTATTTGGACTATCCTCATCTTGGTTGTTTTTCATACAACGTTTCGGCCGTTGCACACTACGGCCTTCATCAGGTATCATCTAATAGGTGTGGGGAAGTAACGAACCGAACCCTTTATTTTTAAGCGACGGGGATATATTGAACACACCCCCCTCTAAGCATTAGTAGTATTGTATAAAAAAAACAACCAAGATGAGGATAGTCCGAATAATAATAGAAATAATAATAATACCTTATCTCAAAAAATTCAGAGATATACTAAGAAAAATTAGGTTTGGTTAGTCACTCAATAGAAGCCGTCACGCAACCAAAAAAATTTTTTATGGGAACATTTTTTGTAAATTGAGAAAAAAAACACAAGTGTGAACACAATTGTACACAAAACAAGTGATACATTTTGCATAAATTTGCATAATAGATTGAATCCTACTCTGCATATTTTAAGGCGGACTTTTGAGAAAAAATTCTGTTGATAGATCGAATAGGGAGTTATTATTCAAATTTTAAATCCTCTAGCTTGATTTGCCGCGTCTTTGCACGCAAGACACATACACAGATACCCATTAAAACTACAGAAACCTGCGTTGATATTGTACATGTTGGTGCTGACTGATTTTGTTGACGGTTTTATGAAGATTGCAGGAATGCGGTCGATGGAAAAAGTATCGACTGAAAATAAAGATACAAGAATTGAGAACGATAACAGAAGACAAAGATAGAGAGAGGGGAGAGAGAGGGGGAGGGAGAGAGAGAGAGGATGATTGGTGTTAAAAGGTCTCAACCAACCAATGGGGAATGAGTGTTTCCTATATAACCATCAGAGCCACCACCTCCCTTGTCATCTTCCAAACTTTGAACATCGTCATAAATAATTCGAATTCCAGCATTACTTTCAACTCTATCAATAATACCATCTCCCGATATTACACCTTATCATCTCATCACGACCAGGGTTGGCCAAGTGGTTAGGTTATACGACTTTGAGCCAAAAGGTTTTCAAACCTGTCAATGGCACGATGTAATTTGGAATTGTCGGCGAGGAAGGGATCAAGGACGAGGGCAAGGTGGGGAGAACAGTGATCTTTGGAGGTGAGAGAAGAGATAGATGGGGAAAGGTAAGGGTGAGAGGGATAAGAGAAAAAGAGATACAAAGAGAGGCTTGAATTCAACAAAGAAAGAGGGAGAAGGAAGAGGGAGGGAAGGAAGGAAACGACAAGAGAAGGAGAGGTGAAAAAGAGGCACGAATTTAACAGAGAGAGAAAAAAAGGAGAAAGGGAAAGGGTGGAGAAAGACAGGAAGGAGAAGTACAAAAAGAGGCTTGAATTTACTAGGGTGAGAGAGAGAAAGAGAAATGGAGAAGAAAAGGAAGAGTAGAAAAAAATAGGAGAA